>VWYI01020787.1:0-60656 GCA_013399455.1 Anthoscopus minutus
TTTTTTTTCAGGTTCCTATGAAACTTGCCAAGTTCTGGCAGCCGAGTGGGAAACGCAGATGGGAACTTGTTGCTTTAGGCTCAAATCAAGTTCAGCTGTAACAACACCTTTTTCAGGTATTTTTCAAGCCTTTCAGAATTTATAAAGCTTTGGTTGGTGTTTTACAAGTCACTGGGCTCAGTTTCATTTAAGAAGTTAATTTCTATTTTGGAATACTCGGGAAGAAAACCATCTGAGAGGAATTTGATTCTTCCCAGAAGTTTCTTGCCTCTGCAGCTCTTGTGAACACTGAGCAGAGCAATCTTACATTTTAATTCCTTCAGAACTAAGAAAGTTCCTTCCCCAGGAAAATATGATTGATTGTTACAATGACAGTAATTGCATTTTAGTAAAAGTAACCATTATGGTAATTTTCCTCCAGAAAGAGACATTTAACTAACTTAAGTAACTTGTTACTTTTCAACACATTAACTTTGACAAATTTAACATTACAAACGTACAGAGTTCACAGCCACAACAACGTGCATCACTTAGGGAGTGTGCACACTTCTTATTTCTATATATCAAGCAGTGTTTCCAAATAGGAGATGCTAAAAAAACTGTGCATACATAACACAGCATTAATTAAACTGTTAAGAGCAGCTCTAGCACATCCAGTGCCAAGTCTCCTGTTGAAAAATCCTGCTTTCCAAGCAGCAAACTTCCATCAGCTTTTCATTTCATGGATGCTTCCCAAGCACCTCTTGAATCCCAGCCTCACCCCCAGAACTCTCTGCACCATGAGAGAGCTCCTGCATTTTCACCAACCTGCTATTTATAAACATTTCATGCCACTCAGGTTGCAGTAATTTATTAAAAGTGTAGTTCCTGAGAATTAAGAAGTCCATCCTAAAATAGTTTAATCACCCAGAGTTTGTTTCATACAACTTCACATGAGTTAAAGTAAAAATGCTCTGCCTTTGCTTTAAAGATAATAATTATTCCTTGTGCTTTAAAGGGATTCTAAACTGGAACTCAGTGAATTTTCATACTACTGATCATTTTTACACTAGAAAAGAACTGAAATTAATCTGGATTCAAATTTTGGTTTTAAGAAATTTCCTTTAAATGGAAATATCAAAAATTTTAATTTCAGTCCAACAGATTTAAAATTTTCACTTCTCATTTCTAACTTCCTTGAAGGAACAGATTAAGTATTTAGCTGGGATAGTAAATGACTTCACCTTCCTCTTATTTAAAGATCCCAGTAATATTTTTAAGGAAAATAACAGATGCTATAAGATGGAGGAGAGACCAGAGAAAATTACAGAGGGCTAAGAAATAAAATAATATTAATCCGTATTATCTCATAGTCTGCTGAACTGCTTTTCCAGTAGTAGCCTTCCAGAAGGAAAAACCCCTTAATTTTTATTTTTTTTATTACTTTTTTAACTTTTAAGAACTTAAACCTGTACATTTGTCAATGATTTTCTTGGCTCTTATAACCAAAAGCAACTCTTAGGTTGCAAACTCTTCCTGAAAGAAAAGCCAGAACTCTTGAATAGTCAGAATGGATTGGAAATTCACACAGTTCAAGGAACTTTTCATTCCAGTGTTTGCAGGATGTGGTGGAGTCCCCAGCCCTGGAGCTGTGTGGATGTGGCACTTGGGGACATGGGCCAGGGGTGGCCTTGGCAGGGCTGGACTCCATGACCTTGGAGGGTTATTTCAGCTTAAACAATTCTGTGATTTTATAAGATTTAAATCTTTCCACTCCCGCTCGTCATCTACTCCACTGCAGTGACAGAATATTTGAGAAAGCCTCAAAATTCATTTGGTTTTTCAAAGCTGAAGTGAAATCAGGGATAACTGAGTGGCTGCCACACGAACAGCCAGAACCCAGGACACACTGTAGGAGCTGACTCCCATCCCACCGTGGAATTTTGTGAGATTATTTTTGTACCACAGTGTCCTAGTTACTCTTGAGTAGAGGAGGAAACTTAAAGTTTAGACAGAATTGGCAGTCGACCTCTATAATTAGTCCTTTATCTTACCCACATCTCCTAAAGGACACGAGGCAAACTCCACACCTGAATTTTTCTTGGCAGGGTGCTGAGTTAATTCTGCAATATTAGCTAGGAAATGCAGGGTTTGGTGGTGTCTTTGCAGGTGCAGGGGTGATGTTTTATTCAGTAAAACTCTAAATAACATCTCCATCTTTGACCTAATGTTTGAAAAACCCCACAAACAAACCCATCAGCCAGGGGTGTAGAGTCACTTTTCCTGCCCGTGCCCACAAACTGCCTGTCCCCTGCACAGAAAGTTCTGTGCTTCTGTGTCTAACAAGAAAATAAATGTAATTTGGGATGAGCAAACCTCTGTAAATCCTTGTAATCCAAGGATAAGCCACTTGTGAAACTCACAGATTATTTTAGGAGAGTTTTAGAGAGAATGAGCTGACAAGTCACCCAAGACCTGTATTTTCCTTCCATTGTTTTGTTGCATAAATACTGACTGAAACTACCTAATACAGAAAATATCTGCTGTGAGAGGATAGAAAAGTATTTCAGAGGGTGTGGGAATGTGTTTTGCTTAGAGACAGTGTGGATCACAGAAGACACAACTTGATGTTTTTAAGAGAAATTTGGTTAAAGGCAGGCAGGTGATGGAGACAAAATTAGTCCAGGGTCACACCCTGGGTTCTCTCCAAGGTGTGCCTTGGGAGTCAGGGCATAAAAATATGAGCATTAATCATCTTGCAGAATATCTGCCTGTTTAACAAGGAGCCATAGTTTAAACTGTAATTCCTCAAGCCCTTTAAAAACCAGCCCTTGCAACAAAAAAGCAGCTTCTGGTTTCCTTCACACACTTGTTGTGGTCTCAGCCTCGGGAAGGTGCAGACCTTGAAGCCAGCATAAAAATGTTGGAGAGGTTGGGGAGGAGGTGAGTTCAGAAAGGAGTTTAAAGCTGATGGTTTTGGCTTCTTGGCTGGGCTGGTTTTAGCCCAAATCAGTTCCCCAATCAATTAAAAGTGCAGCTGCAAGAACATTTGTGCAGGGCAGGGCAGCATCTCTGGCTTATGCTGGCTTAAAGTGTTTGTGGAAGTGCAGCAGGAGTGTAACTGAAGAGCTGCTATAGTCTAACATTGCCAATAATCCACAAATGCCATTCCACAACACAGGAATAGTTAAAGCATATAAATGGCCCGGCCACGTGCTTGGCAGTGGGGCCTAACAGAGGAGAGCTTGGAAATGGCTGTAACTGCTTGAAAAACATCTGAGTTTTGAGGTAACTGCTTGAAAAACATCTGAGTTTTGAGGTAACTGCTTGAAAAACATCTGAGTTTTGAGGTAACTGCTTGAAAAACATCTGAGTTTTGAGGTAACTGCTTGTTCCAAGAGCAAGGACAAAGCTCTGCTTCCCAGGCCGGGTGCAGGGCGGTGATGGGTGAGGGATGTGCCCGGCAGGGAGCTGGGGCTGGCCCCACCTCCCTCAGCCCAGCACTGGCTCCTCTCCCAGCCCCACTCTCCAGCAGCCACTTTGAAACCTTTCTGCTTAAAATTCCCAGTCATGCTCCAAAAGGAGCAGAGAATCCAACTGAGGGAACAGCAGAAGCACCAGGAGAATCCACTTAGAAATGACATTCTAATTTTTCTGTTGTTACCTTATTATAATAGCAACAAAAACCATGGACACTCAGATTGTTGGTTTTTGTTAAATTTCACAAAAAGTTGGACTGGACGTGTGCAGATCCATATTTGTTATCTTAATCTGGAAGCCCAAGCTTAGTGCCTCATTGTATCCTACATTTTCTACTCTGTCTGAACACTTTATCTTCATTTTTTTATTGACATAGAAATAGTACCATAAGTATTATTTTAAATATTTGAAGCTATTTATAAGGGAAAATAATATAATTACATTCTATTTAAATTAAAAAAAAAAACTTCCTCAGAAAAGCACATCTTTATCTGGTACAAATCTCAAGTAGAATCTAACTAAACCAATAATGTAGAAAGAAAAATCACCTGATAACATATGACAGACATATGTTATCTGTTGTGCTCATCCCACTGAGTTTTTCTCAGATAACAGCTTTTATAGATAACAGCATGCTATGATTTTAAATTAATAGCTTTTTTTAAAGGCTAATTTCAATATTTTGAAGCTTGTAGGTTGAACATTTGGCAATAAATCTCCAGTTTAGGGATTCTTCCAGATAATGCCAGGTAATATTAGTGGAACATCCAACCACATCTTAGTCCTCCCAGCAGCATGAAATACATATGGCTCAGGGAATTGCTTCATATTTTAATGATAATAAAATTTGGAAACCAATATGGGCTGGGGCTATTAGTTGTAACAGGACATTAAAATAGAAATATTAATCAAAAAGGAAAAAACTGCCATTTCATTTCATTTGCCTCATCCTGAGAACTCCCATGGCAATGCCCATTAAACTTGGCAAGGGATGTCTGAGCTTTCCCAGTCTGAAAACTCAGCAGGACCTGGGCAGTCAAACTTGGAGTACCCTTAACAAAACAACAAAACAAAACAAAAGAAAACAAAAAACTGAACAAAAAAGTCAAACTAAGTAGCGCCATGCACAATTTCAGAGGAAAACCTGATCTTTCAACCCAAATTGCAGCCAAGCAACTGTTCCAGAGGAATAAGCCTTCAAACCCATGGGAATGTTTCTCCTGGGAGCTGTTTAAGCTTCCTTAATGCTCTTAATCCACCTTGATATTGAACTGCCAGACACTCTGGCACCCACCTTCCCACTTCCAAATAGCTGCTCAAGTGCTGGAGCATTTCTTTGCCCTCAGTGTGGATCCTGACAGCTCCAGGACACAAATTAACCAAGTTTTCCCCAAGTGTGTTTGTGGCCTTCCACCTCACTGGAAGTGAAAACCTCTGGTGAACTTTGAGAAAAAAAAACAAGCCATGTTTTGGGGCAGGTTAAAAGCTCCAGGATCCATGTGCGTGTCCTTCAGCTTCCCTAATTCTCCACATGAAACAAAAATACTTTTCCCCTTGCAGTTTCATGAAAGTTAATTAGTTGACATTACTAAAACTGGCTGCATGCACTATGTTTCACTACAAAATTAGAAGTACATTTTCATTGCCTAAAGAATTTCAAGGCAAAAGAAATGAGTCTTTATATCAGAAAGGTTGATGCTGAGTACAGAACTTCCTAAGCAAAAGGGAAACAGTGGTTAAATTTTGTTCATTTTAAACCAGCCTGAACTGCAAAAACGTCTCACTCTAGGGAGTAAACAGAATTTTGGCACCTCAGATATTAATATTATCTGTTCAATGTCTGAATTGGAATTATCAGAAAATAGTTTGGGGATGAATTAACTCCAAAACTATTCAGCAGCAGAAGCTGAGGCAGGATTTAGCTCCCCAGTGGCCTGAACAATGGGTAAGAGCACCAGGCTGGATGTTCTGCTGCTTGTAGAAGATTCTGGGTTTGAATTTACTAGGATTTCAAATCCCTGGAATGGCTCAGCCCATCCATCCTGTCAGAGAGAAATGTTCCAGCTGAATTATCCCCATGAAAAAAGAAGTGGGCAGCTATTAGGGGTTCCCTGAGAGACTTCCAAACCTAGAAACTTGCCCTTCTTAAAATCTGAAATAGGTCAAATTTGGGACCCTTCCATACTTTTTCCTATGAACCCTGGAACATGCCAGATTTTCAGGAATTACAGCACTTGGGGAGAGGTATTATTTCTGTCACAGTGAACAGGAACAAAGGGGAGCCTGAGCTGCTGTTGGCAGGATTACTTTAATGCTACTTAAATTCTGTGCAGAAATTATGAAATCCCTAAATCAGGGATTATGGGCTGCAACCAAAACACATTGACTTAGACCAATGCACAGCCATTGTCCCAGAGTCACACCTGTGACTTCTTCAGGATTCCTGCTCCATTCCCACATCACTGCCTCTAACAAAGGCTTCAGATAACAGCAGGAACAGCAGCAGCTATTTTTCTTCTAAGGAAATGGGTCTCAAATCATATTTCAATCATTCTCCTTTGCAGAAAGGCTTTATTAGCCTCAAACTGTTGCCTCTGGAAGCAGGACAACTGCTTGTGCCATGTCATGTGTTTGTAAGGGTTAATTCTACACTCTCCAGTTATCAGCAATAAAAATAATAAAATTATGAGCAGTTTGTCCATTACCATGGATTTTCACCTTTCATTTGTAAAATTCCAAATGGCAAATTTTCAAATGCAATACTCATGGAGGATTTGACAAATGTTTGACTCCCTGTTCCCATCCCTTTCTGAAGCCAATTAGTCACACTCTGAAGCCTCAGTTTCTCAGCATTTTAGCAAAACCAGTAACTAATATTTGAGTCCCAGTATCCTCCAATCCATCTGAACCTTCCAGAATTCCACTTCCCATTATCATTCTGTAACAACACTGCAGGAAACTTTATTATTATTATCTGTTGAACCAAAAACTGGCATTCATTTGTCTTCCCCAGCACTCCTCTGTGATATCCATCTGAACCAAAAAATATTTCCAGGAATATTCTCCATACTGAGGTTTTAAATTAACAAAGCATCAGCCAGCTCCCCTGATCCCACTCTTCAGAAAGCTTCCAGGATATTTTGAATGACACCATAAGTAATTACAGCTATTCATGTATTTGTATTTCAAAACAACCAGAAGTCATATTGACACAATAATTCTAAAGAGCACACAATTGAATACTCTTAAGATCTGACAATCTTTCCACACTTGGCCACTTCACACTCCTTATGACTATTTAATTATGAATTGTTGGTCTAAAATACTTAGATCTTCATCAACAAATATATGTATAAAGCCTTTCAAAGGCAGTGCAAAAGATCTTTAAAATCTGCTATCACTGTCAGGACGCAGTAGCAGAAAAACAACAAACACTTGTCACATATTTTAGGAATCCTTCAAAAATAACGTTGAAAACATGACAATGTTGCAGAACTTTTGCATTCTGTGATGAACACAGAGTCAGTTTATAACTGAGTATATAAATTATGGTGTATTCTGAGAAGGAAAATCTCTGCACAGTACTGGAGAACCTCGTTTTCATGGCACAGGCTGGGGTTTTAGGAATTCAGCTTGGATTCTTCATGGCACTCACAGGAAAAGGATTCTACAGTACAAGTGAGGACTAGAGAAAAATATCGAGGAAATGCAATTTTGCTGAGAAATATGGATGAAATCATAGCTGATAAAGGTCACAACAAAGTGCCCCTAAGAGACAAGGGAATGTCTGAGAGCAACCAGAAGCTCCAGTGGGATGATCTCTTCTGACAAGACTGCAAATCCTGGAAAGAATCATCCCTGCCTCCTCCAGGAAAATAGGTTAGGTTCGTTTGGAATCCCTGTTTTAAGGAAGCAAAAGTCTGGATATCAGGTCTAAAAGGAAAAATAATCCTTGGTTTAAATGTAGCCTTTCTGGAAACAACTTGATGAAGCTTGTATCAAAGTTAATTTCTGTAATATTTTATAGCTTTCTTTTTAAACTTGAGTCAGGGAAAAATCCCAGGTGGTGTGGGGTCTACAGGCTCCAGGTGTTTAATTCTAAAGGGAATTTGTTACACACACAATCTCACTGCAAAAATAACTTTACAGAACATGATCCAGGCCAAATCTGTCTCTGCTCTTGTGAATGAAATGATCCCACTTTAGCCCAACACCAAAACAGGGCTGTGATTTCAGCCTGCATTTGAATCTATGGACACTCAGCTGGATTCAACTATTGCATCCAACATTTTTAAGTTGGATTTCAAACATTAAAGGAGGACAATTTGATGGTCACCTATATTGCCCCAAACCAAAAGTATTTCAGAGGCAAGCTTTGGATTTCACTGCAGTTCTTCAGCATCATTTAAAAGGTTAATTAATTCCACATTGTCTCATGTTTTCAAGTTGTGCTACTCATATAATTGTAAAGTATCTCAATAGTTTTGGAACAGAGTAAAAAGTGAAAAATAATGAATATTTTGTAGGAAATTTATTATCTGTCCACAGCAACAGAACTGAAAATTTGTATAAAACTCTTTTGGAGTTTGATGAGTTTCTCATAAGTCATGCATATGAAAGTAAAAATACTTTAAGGCTGTTATTTACCTTTTCTAAAATAAAATAATTTAGGCTGTCATCCAGCACTTTTTCCCAGAGGAAAATGAAGCTGGCTTGTAAAGAGGGCAACCCTGGGAGAGATTAATTTCTTGCCATTTTGGTCCTTTTTTTTTCATTTGGTTATGTAAGGACAGTGCCTGAATGGGGTCTTCTCTTCCTCCAGAGTTTCAAAGGGGGAATGACTTAGACCACAAGGAAAGATGAAAGAGATAATGACAAGGATCCTCTCTGCTGCTGTCACTCCTGATATTATAAACCCCATGGTTCCCATTTAGCATTTAGAAATGCTTCTTTAGGTGTTCTGAATGAGTTCTACACAAAAACTCCTTTCCTACCACGCTGGGTTTTGTGTTGATTCACTGCTAAGAGTGGGAATAGCAAAGGCACAGCTGAAATCCTCAATTCCTAGCGGTGCTCCAGAGAGAAAAATGAGACATTGCTGGGTTTTAACTCTCCTCATTATTCCCTAGAAGGGAAAGTTATATTTGTGCTGCCTCTAGGCAAAGTCCCATCCCACATGAACAAAAGACTGAAGCTAAGATCACATCCATTTCATCTCCTCCTGCTCTCCACAGATGCTCAAGTCCCTGACACTGTGTCTTCAGTGCTCATATGTCACAGTAAATGATTCATTAAAAATGCAGAGACAGATTGATCTTGGAAGGGGGAAAAAGAAAGATCTGGAGTTTAAGGTGAAAGGAAAATAGAAATGAGGAGCCAAAAGGTGGAAAAGGGAAACACCCCCAAAATTCACATGAGAAAGACATTTAAAAATAAAGAGGAGACAGCAACTCTGCTGACATTTAATGTGTCTGCTTGGGATAAAACTCATCCTTTTACTAGCAATAAAACAACAGCCTAGCCCAAAGCCCTTGAAGCATTTTGCATCAAGTGCCTCATAAAAATGGTTGGCAGTTTCTCCTAAGGTCTGTACAATATCTACACCAAACTAGCCCTTTTTTTTTGGTAATGTAATCAAATGGGAGCAAATCCACAGTGCAGGTAGGGAGAGCTCTCTGATCCCAGCCACCAACACTCATCCTAATTCCCTGAGCCCTGGCCAGGCTCAAAAGTGGGAAGGAAAAGGCAGGAATAAGCTCCACTTGTGATTCCCATGGTGCTGATAGACAGGTGATTGACAAGAGTAACTCTACAGAATGAGTGTGTTTGTAATATTTCCTGGATGGCCAGAAGGATTTGCTCTGCCAGAGGAATCCTGCAAGCAGGATAAGCCTAAGGATAATAAGCTCCTTGAGTAAGAGACACCTCCTTGCCATGACATCCTTGCAGATTCTCTTATATAGGTGACACATTTATTCTATTTTTATCAAAATCAAATATACAAATACAGACCATAATTTACATTCTTTCAGGAAAAAAAAAACAAACCAAAGAAACAACAACTTAGCAAAATCCCTGCAATGGGAAGTACATATATAAATATATATTCACACACAAACCAGCAATATTTTTAGCTATGATTTCCTACTCATGTGGCAACATGACCAGCGTTCTGAAGAAGCTGAGCCAAGTGAAAACACAACCTGCAGAACAGGTCACGTTTAAATATTCTGCTATTGAAGAATATTAAAAACTACAGATTAAGTAGGAGTGTTGTAACACTTAACGTTAATTAACGCTTGTAAATCATTCTGAAATACTTGGATAAAAGATGGTATAAAAGGTGTTGCCACATGTCTTGATGCTTCTAGATGTGCACAAGCCCTGACATCTTATTTTGTGTTCGGGATGTTTCACATCATAAAAAAAAAATAAAATATGGTCACTGGATGAATTTGATGTCGGGAAGTGTTGGGACATGACAGAGAAACACCAAGGATGTCTGATTAAGAACTCAAGCAGACAACTCAATGTAAAAAACTGAAATAGATCCATTTATTGGATCCTGGTGGAGCATCAGGTCTAGTCACTGGTCTGTGAGGTAGAGTTTGGCAATGTTGCTAATAGCCTTCACTTGGCTGTGTATTCATATATGTGAAATACAGATCATTTTCCTTCCAGTCTAGTACCACAAATATTCACATCCCAAAAAAACCACCCTTTAGTCCATGCCACCAAGCAGTTTGAAAAGGCATCTGGAATCACTTAATACCTATCTGGGTTTGGTGAACAGCATAACCAAGTGTCAGAGAACTTGGTACTGGTTGCTTGTGCAAGTACAGGTCTTTACAGAATACAGAAATTAAAAGCCAGCACTGCGGCTCATGTGCTTTCCCTCATGGATCTCCAGATCTGAGAACCATGTTTTCCTTTTTACCCAGAAACAAGAGATGTCTTTTATGGCATCCATTTAAAAAAAAAAAAAAAAAAAAAAAAAAAGGTGTAAGGAGTGACATCAAACTCATGAAGGAACAGAGCCAATTAATTACCTGGACACAACGGGCTGGGGAGGCACAGCCAGCTGCTAATGGCACATCTCACCTGGCCATAAACACTGCAGGTGCCTTCCAGCACCTCGGGGGAGCCTACCAAAAACACAGAGAACAGCACAGAGTGACAGGGCAACGGCAAATGGATCCAAACTGAAAAGAGGGCAGGTTTTAACTACTTGGGATATTGGGAAGGAATTGTTCCTTGTGTGGGTAGGGAGGCCCTGGCACAGGGTGTCCAGAGAAGCTGTGGCTGCTCCTGGATCTCTGGAAATGTCCAAGCCAGGTTGGACAGGGCTTAGAGCAACCTGGGATGGTGGAAGGTGTATGGCAGGGTCAGGAACAGATGAGCTTTCAGGTCCCTTCCAACCCAAACTATTCCGTGACTCTGATTCTATGCTGTAGCAGCAGTGATGCTCCTGAGCAAGGCACCCACAGCAGAGACCACCACAGCCATAGCTGTCACCTGGACTACCTGTAGGACATTTCCAGGGACGTTTTCAGGCTGGAGTGGGGATGAGGCAGAAGACCAGGCCAACATTTGACCCCAGCGGCAGCGCCCCAGCCTCACACTGGTGTGTACGCTTTAGACCGCTGTGACCCCTCCCAGCCGGGTCCTACCGCGGGGCTGCCGGCAGTGTTTTGCCCCCACCGCCTGAACCTGAGCGGACAGCACAGCCCCCCAGCACCTCGAAGAAGCCCCGCGAAGGTGAATTACCGACACCAGGGGGTCGGGGCGGAGCGGGGCGAGGGCGCCCAAGGGGCCGCGCCCTGAGGGGCGGGAAGGGCGGGCGGGAGCGCGCCCGTGAGGCGGCGCGCGCGGGCCGCGGGGGGCGGGGCCAGCGTAGGGGAGCGCGCTCCGCCCCGCTGCCGATAGGAGGGGCGAGAGGGGGTGGGCGGGGTTAAGCGGAGAACTCCGCGTTGTGATTGGGTGATGCGGCTGTCAATCCAGGGCGGCCGCCGCGGCCGTGGGGAAGGAGGGGGAGGCGGAGAGGAAACAAAAACAATCGCCCGGGCGCCGCCATCTTGGGCCGGTTCTCCACACGCCACACGGGTGAATGGGTAGATATGAGATTACCACGGGGGAGCAGCGGCAGCAGGGCACCGAGGGCTGTTCCGCGCTGCCAGCGACACTCGGCGGGCTCTAGGCACGGCCGCCGCCGCCCGGAGAGAATCCCCCGGCTCGGCCTTTTCGTCTCGCCAGCCCCTAAGCTGCACTGCTGGAGGGACAAAGTTGGGCTGAGCCGCGCTGCCTCCGCCGCCCGGGAGACCGGAGAGTTGAGCCGGGGTCAGAGTTAGGGGAGAGGGTGACGAGGGGATCGCTCCCCGCTCCGCCGTGTGGGAGGCGCGGGGAGAAGGCTCTGCCTCCCCGCCCCTGCCGTCTCCTGCTGCTCGCTCCTAGGAGGAAAAGAAAAAAGAGGAAAAAAAAAAAAAGAAAGAGCAAGAACTGGATTGAGCTCGAAGGGGTGGATTTTGTGGAGTCTCCGTGTGAGCAGCGGCGGGGCGGCGAGGAGGAGATGTGTCCGTGAGGAGGGAGAGGAGCGTGGATCCATCCCGGACCCGTGAGGAGCTTGAGGAGCCTGGATCCATCCAGCCTCAGCCCGCCGTGAGGCACAGCCACCTCCCTTCCAAAGAAGCCCAGTTCTCCTGGAAGCACGGCATTCAGCAAGGATTTGCCACAAAGAATATACCACCCTCCTTCTCAGCGCCTGGATACTGCATATTATTTTTTAAATTTTTTTTTGTACCCCCTCCCCAGCCACTCTTGTGTGTTCAGATACCAAATATAGCCTTTTGCGGGGGGAGGGGATGGAAATCTCCTAGAAGAATTGGAAATCTTGCTGGGTTTCGGGAGTGCTGGTGCTGGAGAAGGGCGGCGAAGACCAGGGGGATGCACAGCTCTCGCTGCCTGGCCGAGGACTAGAGATTTGCCACTTCCCGGGAAGCCCGAAGGTTTGTTTGTTCCCAGACTGTTGTTTCCCCGCTTTTCCCTCTCCTGGGCTACGCTAAATCCCTCAGCATTTTTGAAAGAAAACCCACGTGTAGCTGGTGGCTGATTTTTAAGGTAGTTTTTCATCGACAAACTGACAAAAACTTCCTCTCTTCGCCCCGAGGTTTGGAACTGGAATGGAGCTGCTTTTCTCCCAAACACTACACGGGGTGTGAGGTGGGGAGGCAGGACGAACACATCGCCTTGGACTCATCCCGATCCGACCCCCGACACCCGCACCCACGAGGGATGATCCTTCACGACGCCTGATGTGGAAAACACTTGGAGACTCAGAGACTTCGTCGTGCTCAGCAGCTTAATCCTTGACTTATTTTGTTTTGGTTTTTATTTTTTTTTTTAAGTGGATTCGTAGCATTACTTTTTTGAATTGAATTTTGCCACAGTTTGTACAGAAGCCAAATGACACGTGTGTTTTGAAACACGGTTCCAAATATATTTATCCCTCCCTCAACCCGGATTCTCTCTAGAAAGAGCCGCGGGGAGGTCGTCATTGTCTAAACAAACCTGATTTTTAGTGTTTTATGAACACTACCTGCTGCAGAAATGTTGCTATAAATTCCTTTATAACGGTTCAGCAAGAAGGGAGATTTTTCCAGCTTGCAGGACCCTGAAAACTGGATACTTAAAGTCACTTAAATGTTTTAACCGCATTGGAAAATGGGAGCTGCTACTAAGTTGGCGTTCGCTGTTTTTCTTATCTCTTGTTCATCAGGTAAGTGACTGTTCCTGGATTTGTCACTTTTAACCGAGGGCTTTGGGGTCAGCACTTGAAAACTTGGGCTGGCTCTGTATGAATGAGAAGAATTTTTTTTTTTGCTTTCCAGGTGGCAAATGTTTGTGGATGGCAGCGACTGTAAAGAAGCTGCTTTCATGTTTATTCTTAAAAACATATAACGTGAGCACTTGAAACCCTCACAGCGCTTGCGTTTCAGATCAATTGTGTGGAATAAATGTGGAGACATAACCACCTAGTGTCACATAAGTAACCTGGCAGCGCAGTTCTCGGTGTTGGATGCTGCTTTTAAATAAGAATTACCCAGCTGAAATGCTCTTTCCTTCAGTTTGATCTCTCTTACCCCGGACTATTCATTGGTGAATAGCGACCTTTGTTAAAGCTTCATTAATTTAGAATAGGTGCCGCTCTGAAAGGCTGAGCTCGTCCTTTGGTGATAGCGAGGGGTGTGTGCGGGTGGAGATGTACCAACAGAACCGGGGTGAAAAGCCAGGCTTTCGGTTTCTAAAGAATAATTTGTAACCCTTTGTATTTTGCTATTCGTTATTTCACTGCCTTGTAGCGCAGAAAAAACAAACAAACAAAAAAACTCCACTGATTTTTCTCGTGAAAACAGCAGAATTTGAGGTTCGAACGCCAGCTCTGAGTCCTGGGAAGCGAGCGGGGTGTGAGGACATCCCCACGCTTCTGCAGGAGGAACAATTGTTATGGCAGCAACCAGTGGTTGGCCAACTGTTGGTCCATTTGTGCTTGGAGCTCCATCAGTCTCCCAAAAAACCCTCCTAGGAGCTGTGTGAGGATCTAATGCGGGTTTATAAGCCACGCTGTGCCCGCTTTTGGAACGTGTATTTAGTGCTCTGTGCAGGTTTTTAGCATCCTTGCAGGGTGTGCAAAGCTACACTTGTTTATCAGGCTAAAAGCTCCCAGACTCCCCGTGTGACCGGGAGAAGGGAGTAATGAGATCCCTTTTACATTTCCAGCGTTAGGAGCTGGAGGATTTTGCTGAAGAGGCCGTTTTGCTGTGGTTAGGAAATGGATAAGTCTCGTCTTGTGTCTGTAGTGCTATCGATCCGCGCTGTGTGCGCTAAATGTGCTGTGAAATGGCGAGCGCTGCCAGGGAGAAACCCAAAAACCCTGCCTGTGCTAACCAGAGAAACAGCGCAGCGGGGTAAGGACAGCCAGAAGGTTGTTCAGGAGGTTTATTTTTTATTCTTCTTTTGAAACAAAACATGATTTCTCACAGTTTTTTGCCTTGCAGTAAAGACGTGTGTGTGTGTGCGTGTGCATCGTC
Source organism: Anthoscopus minutus (assembly GCA_013399455.1). Taxonomy (NCBI): domain Eukaryota; kingdom Metazoa; phylum Chordata; class Aves; order Passeriformes; family Paridae; genus Anthoscopus; species Anthoscopus minutus. The sequence continues at coordinate 14,544 of VWYI01020787.1, forward strand.
TTTTCCTAATGCCTGATTTTTCAGCTCAGCAGCATTCCTCTTAATTCAGCAATATGTTTTGTAGGGAAACTTTTTCCCCCCTCTCACTAACAGTTTCTGAAAGACTTGCTGCCATCTGCTCTCCATGTCTGTCTCTCTTCCACGTCCACCTCTACGATCCTTTTGCCTAGAGCACAGAATAGTGGTTTTTGTTGACATTACCTATCAGGTTTAATAAAAAGGACAGCTAAGCAATAGAGAACGTCGTTTCTATAACATTTCTCGTTTGGGTCGTCCTTGGTAAGGTGAAAAGAATGTTTCTCTCGCCTGTGAAGAATTAATCTTGGCTAAATGAGCAGGAAACTGCCTGCAATCCGGGCTGCTTCTCATGTTAATGGCATTGTTTTGGTGGTTATTCTAGTATTGTACATTAAGTGTTCCGGTATTTAACAATTATTATACTATTTTCTACTCACACCGGGACTGCAGTCACTCTAAAATTTTAGGCAAGTCTGAAAAAAAAGAAATTCAACAGTAGACTGTTGGGTTTGTAATACATATATGTGTAATTCGAGCAAATAAACCAAAGTTGAGGTGTTTTATGGTGCTGGGAATAATAATATAAGACTTCTTGCATTCAAAAAGCATAACCCATGAGAATTTGGTAAGTCATTTCTACCGACCAAAAGACTTTTCAGGAGTTTCAACACTGAAACCAAGACACACTTGCATCTGAAAAACGGGCAGAGTAATTCTTGGAGGAGATGATCAGGAGCAATGATCCCATCAACGCCTGATGTAAGGATCACAATAGAAATCAAGGAGTCGCCAGAAATCCAAATTTCAATACCAGCTTCCAGTAAATCGTATCAATTTATCAAAATCCTTTCAGCCTGACCGAGAAACAGAGACAACGACCGGGAACTGTGTTTTCCAAGTCAAAAGAAGTGAGCTAACTTCAATATAGCCTCAGGGAGAAAAAACTGTATAAAAAGACACTTGGAAAACCGGTGTTTGTGAACAGAGAGGAGCGTGGAAGGGAGAGAGAGAGGGACACAGGCTCTGTTCACCGTGCCCATCCCGGGCTCGACACTGTTTCTTTTGGTGGTGGCTTTTTGCACGTTATTATTATAAAATAAAATTTTTCATAATTCTAATTTGGCTATCCTATTTATAACAACTCCCTACCTGATGAATTGGTTCTAACATCATCGTCACCAGAAGTTTCTTTTCCAGTCTTTAGTGTGAAAATCAGTCTGCCCAGGTTCTGTATTTCAGAATTTTGGCAATGGTTGAGAAAATCTTGGAGTTCAGGTGTGGAGATGCCTCTCCCTGGTGTGCAGCTCCAGCTCCTCACAGGCCGTTTCAGCTATGGGGGGTTTGGTTTGCTCTATTTGTTCATTTATTTTTAAATACAGCTATTTTCTGCAGATGTTTACATGGCCAATTAATACCGGGGTTCTTTTAATAGGTGAAAATGTTGTGGGTTTCTTCTGCGTTGTGGGTGTGGAAATGCTCTTTAGGTTCAAAGTGATTTATTTTATTATCTGTAAACTGCTCTATGAAATCCTGTAAATGTACTGCAAATGGACAGGAATTTCCAGTGAGTTTAATCATCTTTGTTAAGAGAGTGAAAATATTTCCCTGTTCTGACTAAGATATTTGAAAAGGAGCATCTGTGTTGCTATTAGGCTTTAAAATATTTGTAGATGCTTGGATAAAAGTGGGTGTAGGTTTGCACTCATCTGTAGGAACTCCAGAGGCCGGAATGAATGCTTATTAGCTAAACAAGAAAACAAAGTGCCCGGGTCAAGGTTCTCCACGTGCCCTCTAATATACTTCTTAGATAAACCTGGGTGCATGTTTGATTTCAGAAGGAGTAATAAAATAACTCCAGAACAAGCTTCCTGTGCCTCTGCTGTAGGTAAGGCAAGATTGTAGGGGAGCTGCACAAGTAAACTTGTGACTAAAACAGCTTGTTCATCAAAGAAAGGCTCTCTTCAGATATTATCTGTGTGCTCCCCTCCCCCAGGGAAGTGTGGTTGTGGTCTGGTGTTTTTGTGATTGCTGAGCTACCCTTTACAACATTTTAGGAACAGAGAATGGGCACTTTCATAATTTTCTGAGCTTTTTTTTCAAAACATGTGCCTCGTGCAGCTGAAAGTGTGGGAGATGCTGAAGTAGTGGATTTTCCTCACTCATAATCTTAGTTTAAAATCTCATAGTTGCTTTTGTTACTCATAAATTCCTCATTTCCCAACCCATCATCTCTTCTGAGATACCTGCTCTGCTTTTGGTACCTGGGTGGTCCCTCATCAAAGCAGTTCTGCAGTCTCCTACAGGGAACTAGACCTGGTTTTTTTAGAACTGAAGCTAGAATCAAGCTAAAAATCACCTAAGCAAAAGGATCTGTATCAGAGAAGTGTTGGTCTTCTCTATTTCTCCTAATGCCAAGTCCTTCCCAAGCTACACAGAAGGTCTTGAGAAATTTAGCTGAAGGTACTGGCATGTCCAAGATACCTTTGTAGTTAAAGTGGTATTTTCACTGCATGGAGGATGTTTTGTTCTCTGATTTTTAATTTATTATTCTCCTGTCTCAGCGATTATTATCAGAGAAATTATTTTTTAAATTGTATTTTTTTCCTCCCCTTAAAAAAATAAAATCTATCAAGAACTGTAAAACCTTCTTTCCATGGTATGACCTTAGAAGCTGAATGGCTGGGTGTCCTGAAGGAATTGAGGGGGAACATGAGGCTCTTCCTTTGACTTTAATTGTGTAGTGTCTTTTTTTTTATTACTACCCTTTCATTATTAACTTGGTAACCCTTGAAAATCCTGCCACAGGTTTGGGAATGTTTGTGGAATTGTTTCTGCTGGTGCATTCCCTGCGAACTGTCCATGATTGTGGTTGGACTCTAATCACTTCATTCACTTTATTGAGGGGCAATAAACCACTTCAGAATTAGTACTGCTTTTAAAGTAAAGATTCCTTTATTTTATTAGAGTGTATTTTTATATTAAATGTATTACTACTGGGCACTTCTAATGTTGCTGTTGAGAGCAGGACTTGTTTAATGAAATAAACCTATTTAATGCTGTTTTCAAGCATAGACTGAGTTATGGAGGGGTTGATGTTATAAATGATTACAGCTCAAAAATCTGTTAACTATTTCTAAGTAATCTGTTAATACTTAACAGTTACAAACCCTAAATCATCTGGGTTCTGAAAAGAGCTGTAATTGTGCTAGTGCAACATCAGAACATGTGAGCATCGTTCTGGTAGAACTCTGCTTTCCAAACATTTCCGGAGAGATGCTGCTGTCATGAGTTTATTTGCATTTCTACCCTTCACACACGAGGTTTTGCTGAAGGAAAAACTCATTTAAGTTTGTTTGCATGTGCTGGGTGTGAGTTGAGGGGCAGGTGTTCCGTGTTGGGAAAAAGCTCTTTACTGCAAAAGGAGAATTACTGGTAGCAGCAATAATAGTTTTCAGCTGGGTTTAATGGAGAGTATTGGAATGTTTTTATTTTATTTCTCCCATTCCCACCTTTCTGGAATCTGGGCGCAAAATCCCTTAGGTGATGAGTTTGGCTGATTAGCAAATGAGGACAGACAAATAGAGTTTTTTCCTTCTCTGCTTAACCACAGACATTAATTTTTGTCATATCATTAGGGAAGGGGAAAAATAACAGCACCTCTAATGCTTTTCACTCCTCTTCATTCTACCTTTTCTTCCAACCTTCTCCACTTGTAGTTTTTCCAGGCTGTAAAAAGAGAGACATTGACAAGAAATCTGATTGTGAAAGAGGTTTCTTGATGTAGGAGAGATGCATTTCCACCACTTCATTAACTGAAAGCAGTTTAATGCAAATGCCTGCTCGAGCTGGTTGGTAGCATCCATGAGCTGTTAGCTCTCTGATGTTCCTGAAAATGAAAACTCCGTAAAAAGATCAAGAAAATGACGGATTTTACAGCCAAGTTCTTGTGTGATGAAATCTTAATGTGTTTTTGTTGCCTTGGTGCTTAAAATTCGGCACATCTTATTTCCTGTTATTTCCATATGGAATTGAAGTGATATTGCATGCCAGTGACTTTATGTGGCATCTCTTGTCTTCAATCCCTGCACTGTCTGTGTGGTGGTGGAGGGGTTTTTTCTTAGAAACAGTTTGTGACTAGGGTGCCAAACAGCAGAGCATATTTAGGTTTAATCCCACAGAAAATGAATATTTACTGCCATGTTGTTTACGTTGCATATCTCTGTGGCCAGGAATCCCAAATGTACATTAGATACATCAAATCCTTCAGTTGTTGGTGCAAAGAGAGCAGGGAAGGGTTTTTCCTTTGCATAGTTATCGCTATGGTTTCACAATAATTTAATTCTTGATGAGAAAAGTCAACATTTATGGTGTTTTTCAGAATTTTCTGGTTAGAGCTGTAACTGGGAACAAAAAAAAACAGACAATTCACTTACTAACTGGAGACATAAATCTTTGGTTATGGGGTTAGAGGTATGAGAAAAACCCTTGGAAAGGAAAGAAGCTTTTGTGGGAACACTTCTTGTGCCTGCAGCCAGGAGCAGCTGGAGGCAGCACCAGTGGTGTTGGGATGGGATCAGCTCAGACTGGGAGGTGGAGGTGAGGGTCCTGCTGGGTGACAGCACCTCACCACAGCTGGGTGCAGGAAACTGGGCTCTTTCTCAAGGGGTTCAGTGAAAGAATGTTCCAGCTCCTGCTCCCCAGTTCTCCCAGATCAATGAATCCCATTTCCAGGCACGCAGTCAGAGGAGGATGAGAACCTGCTTTGTGAGGTTCTCCTCATGAACTGTGCCGGGATTCCTTCATGGAGCAGCTCAGTAAGGGACAGAATGAGCAGGGGACACGCTTGTGCTGTGCTGGTTGGTGCCAGCAAAGGTCTGAGCCGTGGCTGTGTCACCCCAAATCCACAACAGCAGCGCCTGTGGGGTTCCCAGCTCTGTGTTTTGTTGGGTTTGGAAGGGAAATGAGGTGTTCCCAAATTCTGAGAACACCTTGTGAGAGGCTGGGTAATGTGTTCCGCTGGCGTTTCTGGTTAAAGTGGTGCAGGATAATCTGTTTCACTCGGGATGCAGTCGGTGCAAAGTGTAATTAATTTCGGTGTTGTGCTCGAGTTACTCACCCAGGTGGCTGTTTGGGAACTTAAACTGCACCCCTTGGCCCTGATGGGATCTTGGGACCCTTAGTTGGCAAGAGGGCTACAGTTTCTTCAATTAATTTAAATGACTACATATCACCTTTGGAGAGTCCTTACTTTGTTAAAGCATAGCTTCTTTTTTTAAGGATTTATATGGATTTGTAATTAGGTGGTAATTCAATACAAAATGCTGAAATGACAATGTAATTAAAAGCAAACCCCTATGTATTCTTAACTGTGATGGGCATGTAAGAAATGCCAAGATGCATTTCTCTGCTTTTATAACTCTTTAATTACATGAGGGAAACATTGTCTATAGTTAGTGAATAGATAATGAAGAAGAATGCAGTCTCTTGGCCAAAAAGAATATTTCTCAAATACTTCTGCTTTCTGAACTTTGAGATATTCATCTGCCTCGTTAAAACAAAGAGAATTAAGATTGTATTTTACATTTACAACAAAATTGTATATTGTGATTCCAATACAGTTTAGGCATTGCTGTCTGATCTGGTTTTGGTTTTTGCCTAAATGAGGCTTTTGTCACATTTGGGAAGATTTCCTCTTTCTCCAGTGATGGCTGCAAATGGGTTACGTTTTGCTATTTTAATTTCCAACATTGACACCCTTCAAGCTGATACCTGAGTAGTTACTGAAGAAGTTTTATCTAAAAGTTGTTAGAAAAGTATCTGTGTAATTATTTGAAAATGCTAAGCATCTGTATAGCTTGGAATTGTGTTACTTTTTAAGTAGCTTTAACTCTTCTGTGTCTTTTATCCCTAAATGGGATGCACGAAAGAGAAACAATTCATTTTTCTAGCAAATTGCAGGAGGGAGACGGTGCTCAAAAACATTTAGAATATGATTTGTGTATTTCCTGAAAGATACCAAACTTTTTATGAGGGCAAAATGTGCAGGTTTTGTTTTGTTTCTGCTTGTTTGGTTTGCGATTTTCTTATTTGTTCGTTTTTCTGGGAAAAAAATGGAAACGGCTAAGGCAACACAGTGATTGTTTTTAAATTTTTTTGTGTGACTGACTGTAGATGTGAAGAATGTTTTAGAGACAATCCATGGCTGGTCTCTTTTGCCTGTTTGTGGAATTCCCGGTGAAATGAGGCTGCAGAGGGAACACAAACCCTGCTCTGCTCCCAGTGCAGCCCTGATAGTGTTGTAGCTTGTGCCAAGCGGTGTCTAATGAGATGACACAAAGCACGGTCTGAGGGCCAGTGCCAGGAGGCAGCACAGGCAGGGCTGAACCAGAATTCCTGCAGCTTCAGCACTTCAGTATTCCCTCATCTCCTGCCTGAGAGCCTGGAGTGTGTGCCATTAGTGTGCTGTGAAAACATTGGCATCATTTACTGCCTTCCAGCTCAGCCCTGTGTTAAACTGGGAGCTGGCTCACTTAGGGAGCAGCCAGCCCCACACCACGCTGTCACCTGCTCTGCCACCAGGGCAGCGTTCCCTGGAGCCCTGAGCAGGGATCTGTGCTCAAGGCTGGCAAGGGGTGCATGTGCTCAGTCTGGGACGAGCGGCCTGAGGGGCAGGGAACAGCCTTTGGGCCGTTTGTGATCTGAAGTGTAGATAGAGAATTATTTTCCTTCAAATTATTTCAGATTTAAAGGTGATTCCTGTTTGAGATGAGCATTGGCAGTTTGGTTGCAGGCCAATGCAGTTGATTTCTGTCATCTGCTGCCTGCCTGGTTTTAATGTCACTGTTTAAATGTCACTTCATCATAACGGCTCTGAGTAGAAATGGTCATTTCCTCTTTGAAATGACTTTTTAGTGTGGTGTCCACCAAACCTGCAGGTTGTTTTCAGCAGAGCTGGCCCCCATTCTGGCAGTCCCCACTTGTACTGCTGCAGAGGGCACTGAGTCCCGAGGCTCAGGACACCACATTTGTCCTTGTGGAATTCCATGAAATTCCCGTGTGCTCACCCCTGGAGTCTGCCTGGATTGCCATCCCTGCCCTGTCTGCTGTTCCCCTGAGCTGTTCCACCACCTCCAGAAAGGTCTGAACCAAGTCCCAGGGAAGCCCTGAGGGACCCTGTGGTGCTCCTCATCCTCCTGGAGACCGTTCCCTCCAGGAGCAGCCCTGTCCCATCCCAGGCTGCCTCCATCTCCAGGTCTCTTTGCTTGCTCACAGAGCTGATTTTAGCTGGGTTTCAGCAGCTTCCTGCCTTTTGGTGCCTCACCAGCTTGTGGTTTGGAGGTGGGTTTTATTTGTGACTGAAGCCTGACTTTATTTTTTCAGGTTGAGAGCTCTTATCTCACCTAGATAACGCTAATCTCCATTCCTTAAATGCTGCCTAAAGATTGGAGTGGTCTTCATTGTCTCAGCTGGATTTTGAATATTTGGATTTCAGTGTCAGCACTTAAGTTGAAATTTGATCTGTTTTTAACAGCTATTTTTAAATATGACCAATCATTTTATCAAGCCTTCTAGCATGAAAAACTGTTTCCTTCTAGGAATTTCCACGTAAACAGGGAAGTGGTTTAATTTTGTTGTTGAGTTACAGTGTTGAGTGTACAAGACAAAATTAAACTTTGCAGTAACTGTTAATTTTAGAAATTTTTGATAGTGTTTGTCAGTAGAGGGTACAGATAGTTCTCTTTAGCTCACAGCAATTACATGATGGAAGAGTTTTCTTTAAATATTTCTGTGTTTCAGGGTTGAAAAACGTTTAGGCTGTGAAAGTTGCAAAATGGCACACAATTGTTTGAATGACTGTACTTTTTATAAGGAATTAGGTTACTTATTTTTCATCACTTGTTTATAAAGCTGCTTTAAAAGCAGCATAGAAAAGATTGCTGGTTATATATTTTAACTCTTTGATCTTATATTTTGGAAAGGGTCTGTTTCCAAGTTGTCCCTGGGGATAATTGAATTTTATTAACTTTAACACAAAGCCCACCAAAAATATTATCTGCAATGGCTTTTTAAAAATTTATTTAACTTCACCTTATGTCGCTGGGACAGACCCCAGCAAATTGAGGCTCATTTGACCTCGCCCATTTGGGATGATAAAGATCAGAAGTGAGCTCTTGATGAGTTTCTATGTGCTGTGCTTGTACTAAACCAAGCTGTGAAACCGTGATTAATTTGTGAGAGGTGATGTCAAACCGCAGGATGGTTTTGCTTCCATTCCTGCCCCAAACTCGGCACTTACCACTCCTCTGGGAAACCACCCATGAAAGCAGCACTTCCTGGTGAAAGTTTTCTTTTCCTGGTCAGCTGAAAAAGTTCTGAATCACGTCCTTTTGGGTCAGAGGCTTCCAGGGAAGCCAGGAGAGCACAGATCTCACTTTTTATTCCAGTGGAAATGGAGTGGATCCCTTGTGAAAAATCCTGATGCTCCAGTGTGCAGCTGGGCTTTTCCAGTGGCTTAAAAGTATTTGGATGGATGGCAAATCAAGCAAAATTAATTTCCTAGGACCTTGTTTGCAAAAATATTTCTCTGAAGTGTAAGAATCCCAGAAATTTTCCTCTCAATGTCATAAATACTTTGGTGTTGGAAGCTCTTTCATTTAAAGAGAAGATGGAGGAGAAGAGGTAAATGATGATTCCCATTTCTTCATGTGTAAGAGTAAAAAAATGTGTGTTGGAATTTGGTTTTGATGAATTTGGGATATTTATAAGCTGATAAAGTGTGTTCTGGGGGAGCTTCTGTTGCCCATATGAATTCTTTTCCCCCCTCGTCTTCCTGCATTCTGAAACACAAGTTCAGTAATGCAAAAAATTTTAGCAGTAAGCCCACAACATCCACAATTTTTCAGTTGTTCCTCCAGCAGCTCAGCCAGCTTCAAAAACCTGTCAGCCACCTTCTGCTTGTCCAAAAAGGTTATTTTAGTTGTGATGTATTTAAGAAAAACTGATGGGAGAGCAGTGAGACCGAGAGTTCCTCTCCTTTGTATCTGATTCCTCACCCACATCCCCATTTTGTGCTGGAGTCACTCCTCACTTGGGCTCAGCCCTCGTGGCTGTTGGTTTGGGCTGGGCTGATCCCATCTGCTAAAGCAGCAGAAGTGACTGGGAAAAGCAGCACGGAGCTTTCTGCAGTCAGGATCAAAGGCAAGAGTGGGGTGAAGGATGCTGGAGCAAGGAAAGGGCTGGCAGGGAGACTGCCTGCAGTGCCCTAGAGGGAGTGGATTCTCATGGAAAGGCCCCCTCAGTGCTGGTGAATGGAGCTGTTCTGTGCATGCATTGGGTGAGAGAGGGAAAACAGCACAATTCACTATCACTTTTAATAACCTCCTTTTCAGAAAGAATTTGCTTCTCTTTTCCAGCATTCTGCTGAGGATCTCAGTGCAGGCCTGTTCTCACAGGGTTTGGTTTTTTTTGCTTTTCCCTTACTTTTTAAATTACTTCATATCACATTTTTGTCTAAGGGCCCTAGACTCAAGATTTCCAGGCAGAGCAGCAGAGGGGCCTGGCACAGGCTCCCAGAGAAGCTGTGGCTGCCCCTGGATCCCTGGAAATTTCCAAGGCCCGGTTGGAGCAATCTGGGATAGTGGGAGGTGTCCTTGTCCATGGCAGGGGCATAGGATGACATGAGCTTGAATTTAAAGTCCCTTCCAACTCAAAACTGTTCTGTGATTCTGTCATTCCAAGGAACAGGTGATAAAATTCACTCCTGTCTCACAGGTTCTCTGGTAACAATGAGGTGGGAACTAAATAAAAGATTCAGACTGACACAATCACAGAATGGCTGATACAGTGGTCAGTGAAATCCAGTTCCATCCCAGGTTTAAGGAAACTGTTTGGAAAAACTATTTGCAACATAATGTTAGCAGTATCTAATTTCTGTTACTCAAATTGTAGCTGCAGATGTCCCTAGAAATTTATTCTGAGCAGGTGGGCATAAAACTTTGTGCTAAAATCTGATCCAAGAAGAGAACAGACAGCACTAACAGGTCTGAAAATGAGGGGAGAACGTAGGGGATGTCCTTTAAATATAGAAGCCTAACTGATAGTGCCTGAATGTCCTGAATCAAAACACTTAACATGGGGAATCCCATTACAAGCGAGGGCTGATGTGGTGAGTTTTGCATATCAGCTGAACAGCCATGGAGCAGATCTTGGGCAGGATCTGCTCTGAGAGCTCTCAGTCCCAGGAGCATCTTCCAGTTGTCAGGGGGATGTGTAAGAACCAGGGCACCTGTCAGGAGCTTGTCAGTCATGAATTGACAAAAGCCATAAACCAGGAATATTTTCCAGTCACAGGGGGCACACTTGTGGAAAGAAAAGCTCTGGATGAGCTTGTGGTGCTGAGAGTTCAGGGACAGCACCTAAACTCGTCAGCCTTTTGTTACTGTGCAGCTGCATCAGCCTCGGGCTGTTGTTGGGCCTTGTTCACACATCGTGTTGCTGTTAATCTTCCCTGAAATTCTGCATGAGGACAACTTCTGTGCTAAAATCCGAGCATGGGCACTGAAATGGAGATAAATTGGTCTCTAGTAGCAGTGTTCTGAAATGCTGCACAGAGCGTGACTGAAAGTCAAATCAGTTTAAAAAGCAGAGGAATCTTACCTGAGGTATTGTCCCAACCATGGTCTCTCCCAGCTCAGCCTCCCTTGCAGGGAAGAGAGAAGCCAGTGTTCCAAGGCCCAGGCTGCTCTTTCCATCATCCTCTTCCCTTTTCAGTGAATTGTGATATTCAAGCTGTGTTTTACTTAAAGCAGAATTTTTAGACTTTGAGGTAGTGGCTTTTGCTAAGGGACAGTGCAGTGGCCTGCCATCACTGGAGAGCAGAGGCCTAAATGTGCATTGGTTTCTTTTGTTCCCACCCTCCCTTCAGCAAGGCTGATCATTCTTGGGATCCATATCCTGAGAGTATAATGTTAAAGCTTTTTTATGGAATTTCCAAGCAGCCTTTTGCTGGAGAGCACCTATGTGGATTCCTTAAAAAAGTCATTTGTAATCTAAGCAGATGGCCTCAGTCCTGGGAAGGGGTGCCTGGATGGAGTCTGGAAATGCAGTGGCTGTGGGCAGGAGTTTGTGTGTGTGCTCCGTGTTCCCTTCTGAGGTGCTCAGGGCAGCTCCACACTCTGTGGTCAGGAGTCCTGAGTTTCTCCTGTGACTCTACAGGGAAGTGGGATACCAGAGTTCAGGGCATTGCTAACCTTGGTATCTGTGCATAAATAATGCCCAGGTTAAATAAACATCGTAAGAGCAGAGACTCAGGCAGCTGGAATGTTCCATCCACCTGAGCTGTGGGACATAACGCTGACTGTATCCAGGGTGGAGGGAGGTGTCAGGCTCTGGCTCAGTTGGGTTTTTGAGGAAGGGAGCTCAGGAAAGCCTGGGATTCCTCTCTGTGGGCTCCACAACACTGGAGCTGTTCCTGATAGGACGGAGTAAACCACTCCTAAGGGTGCCACACTGAAAGTTGAGTCATTGTCACTGTTTGGCCAGTGATTTACTAAATATCTGTTGCTGTGTTGGCTGTCTGGAGATAATCATTGTCCTGGGAAAAAAAAACCAAAACACCACAAAAGCCAGCTAACCAAACAACAAAAAAAATCCCAATGAAAAAACACACAATTTTTCTTCTCCTTCACAAAGGCAAATTCTCCTCATTGATCTTACTGATAGAACTGTTTGTGTTCACGTTCAAACACTCATTGACTACCACAGGATAAACACCTGGAGCAGGCAAGACATGAAAATTCTCCCATAAATTTTTTTTGTTGCATTTGTGAAGCTTTGGTGTTCCTCTGGTCTGCCAGGAGGATTTATTGCTGAGTGAATTCCTCAGCTGTGACAAGAGGAACACCTGTTTCTGTGTGAGCACAAGTACTTCTCCATCAAATACAACATCTGGCAGTAGAAACCCTTCAACTTGTGTTTATGACTACTCTTAGTAAGAGACTCCAAATAGAACTTGGGAATTTCTCTGGAGAAAGTCAGCAATCCCCATGATACTGACGCTTCCCATCTTAAGGAAAATAAAGCCATAAAAATATATCATTATTCTGTCCCTTAATACCTAAAAAGTCTTTATTTTCCTGCTAATGAAATGCATTCTTTTGGATGTCGATATTTCTTTATCCCAAATAGCTAAGAATAAAGGTTCCATATGAGCACATATATAACTTAACTAAATATAAACAACTTGAAATCTGCTGAGTTATTTTTCTGTTCTGAAAATTCCCAGCATCAAACTTGAAGGATTTCCTTTTAAGCATCATTCTGGTTTAAACCCAGATACTGCTAAGTACTTGTAATTTCTCCACCCCAATCCATGCCAGCATCCTACCTTTGTGTGATAACCAGAGAAATGTATTTCAGGATGATTTTGGGGCTGAGTACCTTGCTAACTTATCTTTTCTTCCTGCTCAGCCTGCTGGCCAGCTGCTTCACATCAAATCCACCCAAATGATTGATGAAGGTACTTTAAACAGTAAAAGTACATCTGCTAATGATGGGTAATTAAACTGTAGAACTCCGTGTTTCAGAACATGTGGAAATAAAAAATGATTTCGCAGATGGACAAATTCAGGGAGGAATAGTTTGTTCAGAGGTGATTAAATGTGGTCTGGATGGAACTTCCAGATCAAATAATTCCTGACTGCTGAACGCTGCTGCCAAAAGCCTTTAGTTCACCCTGCAGTTCACACTGTCTGATGCTTTCAAAATTCTCCTCAAAAGGAGAATGCAGATTAAAATTAGGCCAACCTTCTGTGCTTTACAACACTTGGTGTGTTTGGCCACATTTGTTTCCTCATCTCCAGACTGAGCCCTGGGCTGTAGCCTCGGAGCTGGAAGTTTCCCGAGTCAGCCTCGGGGCAGTGTCCGTGGCCCTGGCGATTCCCTGCTCCCCGTGACTCGGGATTGCTGCTGGGAGGGAGCGGTGCCTCCCCTCCCCTCCCCGGGCCGGACCCGCTGTGGCAGAAGGGAGGGAGTGGAATCAGCCCTTGTGAGCAAAGTTCACTCGGCTCGGTCACCGGCTGCTTTTGTGGAGTTAAATTGTAGCTGTGATTCCATGATGGTTCCCTTTGCTTTGTCCTCGGGGAGGATCCTGCAGGGCGCCCAGGGCAGGGGGTGAATCTGTCCCTCTGCGTTTGTGTGATCCATCCCAGGCTGGGTTAATGTCTGAATTCTCTTCACACTCAGCGAGCCTGAAACATCCCCTGTCAGCAGATTCGGTGGTGCTGGCTCTCAGCTGCTCCTCCGGGTGACTTTAGGCACAGTGAGACATTGCAGTGATAGGGGCTAATCCAAACTGAGCGTCCTGGGCTCTTCTCAGTTGCTTTGATGTCTTGAGTCCTCTGCTTCTGCTGCTCTTCTTTATCAGCAGTGCTGCTTGAGCACAACAGATCAAAATTAGTTTATGTGATTTGTACTCCTGTACTCATGTACAGATTTTTTTTTTTTTATTTCCCCTGGTCATTTTGAAGTTTAAAATTCTGAATTTCTTTTTTCCCCCCACACTCTGACCTGAAAAGTTTTTTCATGTTTTTACTTTTCATCCTTTTTACTTTGTGATGGCAAAATAACTCCTTGAATACGTGCTTTCTAAAGCCTTGCTTTACACAAGGTACTCCAGGCTGGACTGATTTTCCAAAATGCTGTGAAATCCAAAATTCATCATATTTAGTAAGTGTTAGTCCGCGGTAGGCTCCGTGAAGAGATTCTTCTTTGCCTCTTACTCACCTGCCTCCCTGTGCAGTGGGTGGAATGCTATTTCTAGGAAATCCTGCATATTGTAAGCAGCCACTTCATTTCTGGGGAATTTGTGCTTATCAGAGAATGGCATTAATAGATAGAATTGTAGCTTAAATGTATTTGTTGTAATCTTTCATGCAGCGTAGCTTAAAAATTGTCATTTTCCTCTCTCACTGATGTTCTGGTAGTCTCCTAGGAGTGTTTTTGGAGATGTGTCTGGCAGGTCCCTCCCAAATAAACTAATGCAATATATCCACAGTCATCTTTGTCCTCTTATCTTTGAGAGGCAGGAGGGATTCACCCCGTTGCCTCTGGGCACGGGGAGTACCTGTGGAAAATGTGCTCAGGGAATGCTCTTGAGCCTTTTATTGCCGTGGAACTTGGAGTTTTAATCATCAAATTTAAGGCTGTTACTTCATCAGTGTCAAGAGGCTTTTAAATGGAGTAACAGTGTTCATGTTCTGGCTTTAAATGTGTTCTTGAATAAGAACAAGAAGGTCAAAATCATATCCTAAAGTGCCTTCCAGATTTCAGGTCACTAGATAACATTTTCTTAATTGTTATCTAAATTTAGAAGACAAATGATCTTGTAGCAGCAAGTGCAGTGCTTTTGCCCTAAAGCTTTTGTTTGTGGTGTTGTTTTCTTGTGTCACGTACACAAGATTTCCTGATTCATCCATGGACTTTGGAATTCTGCTTTCCACTGGAAGTTCAGTGAGAACTGTCAGAACCTGCCCTGTCTTTAAATAGCCACAGTGTTATTTCTCCTGGGGCACGTGGTTCATTCCATGAGATGAGATAATAAAACTTGAAGTTCATGTAGCTGGAGTTAGGATTGCAACTAAAATTTATTTGCTGTTACTCTTTGAAATTCACCTCGTTAAAATTTTGCAGCCCAAACCAATCCCAGGGTTTTGAAGATAAATAGCCAAGCTCTGAGAAAGCCTTTGCATTATCCTACAGCACTTTAAATTTCCTGCTCTACCTAAATACTTGTAATTTGTTTTAACTTAAAGAATTGTGGTGGAGTTGATCAGATAAGCAAATTGAAAATAGATTGCCTTGGCGTGGCTCTATGAGGTGCCCAGTTAAATAACAAAATAACACCAAGACATGAACTTCACTCATAGTATATGAGGGTATTTCTCCAAGCATTCCAATTTCCACAAGTGTAGGAGTCTCAGAAGGTGTGCAGAGTCTCCCTTTGTTAAACTGCTTTTTGTGGGAGGTTAAAGTTACATTAAAAAAGAAAAAAAAGTGTTGTCAGTAGGCCTAAAGATAGGAAAATCTTTAAATAGCTCAGGCAGATGAACTCCAGCACTCCAGGAACGCTGCAGAGCTTCAGGAGGATGCTGCTGCCTGTGCAGGAAGAATAAACCAGGTGCTTTTCCACAGAAATTCAGTGAAATCTCCACTGTTAAGTGTGGGATGAGTTACTGAGGCTTTGCTGCTGGAAAACCTCTGTTCTGCAGCTGAGAGTTGGAACAGCAAAGTCGACAGATTGGGGAGGATTTGGGAAAAAAGGCATTCAGGAATCATCTTTTTGTCTATAAATTTATGGAGAGACTGAGGAATCTCAGTCCATGTGGAGCCAGGAGCAGCAGGATGGCCAGCAGTGCCTGCAAAGAGAGGGGATCTCCAACTGAAAGGTATCAGTAGAAATCCTAAAAATCCATATTTTCAGTGAATCCCTGATGCAGGGGAGGCTGCACACTCTGCTCTGAACTGAGGGAATTTAACACCGAGATTTTTGAATAAGACTCATCAATTTTGGATTTGCTGCTGCATTTCACGAGCTCTCCTGTGGGATGTGGGGCTGCTGCAGAAGCTGAGTTTAGTGCAGAAATTCCCAGTCTTGTTCTTTGCCTCTGTGGGTTTATAATGTACATTTTCACAGCTGTTGCCTCAGGGTTGTAAGATGATGGATTTTTTTCTTTGTGGGTTTGTCTCTGCCAGGCTCTTGTTGATGGGTAGATTGTACAAAAACCTTGGCAGAAGGGAAGACTTTAATGCAAGAAACTTTTAATAAAATAAATGAAATTATTGCTGGTGAGTAGGCAAAATCATAAGGGAGAATGGACCAGAATATAAGCAAAATAAGCAGAGGTAAACAAGGAATAAATTACTTTTGTATTGCAAGGTATGTATTATCACATAAATACTCTATATGTAGATATGCACCATCTCTCCCAATTTTTAATTCCCCTCTAAAATGTAGGAGCGAGATAAATTTTTTTTATAGAAAGAAAATTGAAAGGAAGCAGATTATTTATATTCTCCAGTCATTTCCCAAAGCTAAAGAAAACTGTACAGAAAATCTTTCACTTTATTGCTGCCTGCTGAGTTATGGTCTGAAATGCAGAGGAGCAAATCAGAATTTAATTCATATATTCAAATAATTTTGAGAATTCCCACTCTATACCAGTGGTGTAAAATAATTGTTGCTGTTCACCAGGTTTCCTTACCAATACTTTATTCCATTCTTTGTCCAGGGAGCTCTGCAAGTACATTTCAAATTACATCAGCTTATTTCAAAGTGAACAGAACAGCTTTGTAATCAGTGATAAATATCTAATTTAAAGATAATTAAAAATACTTGTCACACAGAAGCATATGACTTTTAAGTAAAAGTTGTTTCTGCTTGCTTGGGAGGTGATAAGATTGTGGACTAAATGTGATTAATGTTCTTTGCAGATGTTGCTTTATATGCTTAGGCTTTCAAAGTAAAGCAGTCTAGACTGTCTGTCTGCATTCTCCTACAGCTTTGATCTTGATTAAAACTGGTTGTATTACATTTATCATCTTCCTTTCTCGAATGCCAGAAAGTCTCTTAACTGGTTTGGGTTTTTTTCTGTATCTGTATTTGTTTGTAGAGAAAGAGATTCAGTATCATCTCAAACTGCTGGAAAAATTACACATTTGGATACATTCAGCAAGTAGCAAAAATGGGTATTTTGTATCTTGAAAGACTTTAAAGAGTCCTTTGGGTTATTTCAGATGCAGCAAATGTGATTCCAAGTGTTAAACTCCCAGGGAGTGAAGCAGGTGAGCCCTGAGTGGGTTTTTCCCCTGCTGTTGGATCCAGATCTGAGGGAAGGTGGAGGATGCTTTGATCCTGTGCTGCACTCAGCTGTATTTGTGGCAGCTCTGATACTGGAGATCTGCTAACATCCCTCACTTTCTGCTCCAGCAAGATTCTTCTTCCCAATTTCCACCCTCCCAACGCTGGGGGGTGGAGCTGGATTGCTTCAGGCTCTGGAAAAGGGTCAAACACAGCAAAGTACCCAAATAAAGCCCATTTTATCAGGGTGCAATTTTCAATTCTGAATGGCAGCAGAAGAGCTGAAGGATGAGAGTTTCTGCAGTCTCTGTTCAGGTGTTAAATCTGTGCCTGCTTGGGGACATGAGCAGCTCCTCATTTGTGTGCACCAAGTACAGCTGAAGTGATTTCCCCAAGATCTAAAATACTCAGATTTGCTGTCTATCCCCCTTATTTATTCCTTAAGATTGTTTGGGGCCAATTTGAGAACTTGATGTGTTTTATGGTGAAGTTTGAAATGAGGGTAAACCTTTTAATACTAAAACAATTTGTTGGTCGGTCAGTAAAACATTTTAGGTAGTTCTATTAAATACTAAAATTGGATGGGGTTTGTTTTCTATTTCAATTTTTGTTGGTGCCTCCACTGAGTGCTTTATTCCAGGCTGATGGTCACAGTTTAGAAAATATTTGTAGCTTCTAGACCACAGTGGTGTCTTAAATCCAGGTTTGGGAGCAAGGCTCCTTGAGCTCATCCAATACACAAAACGATGGAGAAGTAACCAGACAAGAAGTTAAATAATATTTAACTGTCAAAAACCACTTGGAAATCCATTATAGGAGGCAGTGAGTTGTGCATTGCTCTATATTTGGTCATTAGCTAAATTTTTTGCCTGATCTTTATGAAATGCTAAAACTGTTCCGTTGTGACTTGGCAGCGATGTGTGATTTTTTTTTAAAAAATATTATTTTTTGCTACAGAACTAAAGAAAAATACATTTTATGTTATAACACAGTTATCATTCTGGAGTTCTGTAATCTTGCCTGAATGTTGATGCAGCATCAGGGGGAAAATGAATTAAAAGAAAATATTTTAATGCAAGTGTCAGCCAGCAGATCTGGATTGCCCGTTTCAAAAGCATCAGCCAATACAGAAGTGATGGACTGGTTGAACTGGAGTTGCTGTTCTAAATATAGATCCTGGTGTGGTTGGGATCTGTGCAGGGCCTCCTGAGAGTCAGTTCTTAACAAAACTCCTGTAAATTATCTTCATATTCCAAATCAGCACATTAAAAAGTTAACACTGCAGTTTTGGTACAATATTTTTGTATCAAATGGGTTTTTTTAGGCTTTCTTGCCAAGTGAAATAAAGCAAAACTGGCTCAGTTGAACACTTGCAGGCAGTTTTTTCATTGATGTGCAATCTTATAATCATTATAAACTGAAATAGTTTAGGATTATCGTGCTGTGTCAGGTGTGGGCTGCAGAAGCAGAGGGTGTTTTACCAAAATTCAAATATCCAGGAGCACTTTTTTAGTGTGGTTTTGGATACTTTTCCTAACAAACAGGGGTGCTCCTGTGGACTTGCTTTCCCCTAAGCTTGTGTGAATGGTTTTTAAATGAGATTTAATTTGATTTATTGATTTTTAAATGTTTAGATGCTTAACATTTTTAAAACGTGTCTTGATTTGTTCATACTTAGAGATAATTCCAGCAATAACCTTGAGGTTCTAAAAGGTAATTTTGTGCTGTTAAATGAGATGGTGTAGATTGACATCAGATTTGCTGTTATTCATACAGAACCAGAAATAAGAATATTTTGGTCTTTTTTTTCTTAGTTGGATTTTTTCCTAAATTACTCGATGCTGGTAGGATTTGTGTTTATATGTCTGTATTTAAATCCTCCCAATTTTTATTTTAAGGAATAGGGAGATCATTTACAGGTTGCTAGAATTGAACTGCAGTTCTTTCTAATAAGGTGTTTTTGTAAGAAAAGCTAACATGGTAACATAAACTTTTTGCAAGTGCTTATAGGAAGGTAAGAGAAATAAACCCCACAGTTCTGGATTACTTTTGTATTGATTTGATTCTCATGTTGGATCAGAGCTGATTTATTTAAAGCAGGAGTGGCTGCATTTAATGTTTTAATGACAATAAATGTGCTGGGTGGCCAATATGTAGCATATTTTTAAAGTCCCTGCTACAGAGTTGTGGTCTGAAAAGAGTTTTAAAATTGTGATTTTAAATTGCTCCCCTTTCCAGTCAGTTGTTCTTAATGCTCTGATAAGAAATACAAAAAGAGTTAAGTTCTAATATGTATCATGCTGACTTTAATAATCTCTTTTTGATCTTGAAATGCTTCTTTTTTGGATTTGTTCTTTTGGGTGTCGATCTTGCTTTTCTGGATACAATTAGTAATAACATTCTTAAAAAGAGGATGAGTAGATAGCAAAATCAGCTTCATGGGAATCCATAAAGATTAGAAAAATTGAACAGAAAAGTAGTTTTTTATTGAGGTACATGAGGAAATTGCTTTCTTCTTCCACTGCTGTTTTCTTCTTCTGAATCATTAATAAATGATGTTTTTTAGAGTTTACTGGCCACTTATATCCAAATTTGTTCTAGCCAAATAGTGATTTTTAGTGAAATCTTTCAGTTCTCACTTCCTGAGGGAAAGCTCACTTGGAGTGGCTTTGGAGCATGCAAAGGTGATGGTGGTGCTTAAAAAATGACAAATATTTCATGTACAAGTGAAAACATTTCCTTAATGGAGACTCCATAAGGTAGCTGGACTCTGGATTTCCCTTAACCCATTGCAAACAAGTCCAGAATTAGAAACTTGAGACAAAAAAAAGTCTCTGTCCTCTTCCCTCCCTCAGAGGTGGCAGGACCTGGTGCTTGTGGCTGGCAGGGCTGGGCTGCAGCTGAGCTCGGTGCTGGGGCCTGGCAGAGCTGACTTTGGGGAGATGTGCTGGCTGTGTCAGCAGTGCTGCTGCCTGTAAACATGGCTCTTTCAAGCTCTAGAAATGGGATTTTTCACTTAATCTTCAGATTACAGTCTGGCACGGGGAGCAAAATGAGGCAGCCTGAGAGGGGACAAAGAGAAAATCCATTTCAAGTGACAGCCACTTTAGCTGGAGGTAAAGAAGCAGTTGTACTGGATTTTTCAATATAATCAACACTGATTTCAGAGCATGAAGACATAAATTTTAAAACTCTTTCAATGTAGGCAAGGTTTGAAATTTGATCTCAACAGGACTGGACAGTAGAAATGGAATTAAACAGACCCAGTGAAGTTTGAGGTTATGTGGATGTTTTGCTTTAGGAAGAGAGTTCAGCAGTCACAAACATATTAGCATTTTTATGCTGATAGGTATTTACTCAGATGTGTAATGCTGCAGCCTGACATTTATTTAAGTTTAGTGGCTGAAGGAAGGAATTACTTCCACTCTTTTGTGCCAGTTCAGCTGTTTGAGGCTGCACAGCTCAGTTGGGTTTTTGATTGTGCTACAGCTCCAAAATGCTTTTCAAACTGAGCTCTTGCATCAGAGCAGACACCACGAGCTGCCAATGTCATCCTTTAGTGATGCAGCTGATCCCAAAATGCTTCTGCAGGAGTATTTCCAAGCAAACAAACTCAATATCCAACCTGGAGAAATCCTTGGGAATGGCTGAAGTCCTGACTGGATTTCTGGCCAAATGTGTGAGGAGGAGGAACTTGGGAAGTCCTCTTGGGATGAGGTGGGGAAATAAAACTGAAAATACAAAACCCTGGGATCGTGGGCTGTGTGGAATCAAGACTGAAGCTCAGTGTGATGATTCTCCATAAAGAAGTTGAAAGAGGGTGGGGGTAAGGAAGGTTTCCAGCTCAGTGATTAGGAACATTTAAAGATTTGAATCTTTCAGTGCTGGGTTCTGCCTTTTCCCCTCCACATTATCCTGTTTGCCTGCAGCTCCCAGGTAATCCCTCTGGGTGTTTACACAAATGTGGGACCTGTCTCTCCTCCTTTTAAGCTGCCATCTGGACAAGGGCAGCTGGAGCTTGTCTGGATGTGCACTGACCACGCAGCTCCTGCCCATGAGCTCAGCACTTGGGAGTTTTGCTGGACCAGCTTGAAGGAAAACGATACATCTGATGCTTTAAAAATTAAAAAAAACCAAACACAAACAACAAAACTGGTTGTAAGTATGTTTAGGCTGGGGTTTTGGTTGTAACCACAGGAAAAAAAAGAGAAGTATAGCAATGGCTGAAGAATTGGAATGTAAATAAGAAGCTTGATCAGCACATGTAGGAGAACTGGGTGGTGTTTTTGCTTGCAATAGCACCGAGTGGGACACGACACCCACAGAGAGATTTGTTGGAGAGCTGAGTTGAAGGCAGAATCACACTGGTCCTGTTGTCTTTTAAATAGTTACATAAGGTCCTGTAAGACAGAAAAAGAAGTGGGGGTTGGATATATCATGTGGAGGAAACATCAAATGTGGAGTTGGATGCTTGCCTCTTAGATGTCTTGACTGTGTTTTTGTTTGACTTGGTGTGTGGTTCTGTTTGCTTTGCAGTCAAACTGCTACTTTTGCACTGTGCTTGACTGATTTGGGAGGCAAAAGGTAGAATAACTTCTTGTAATTAGCCTGAATTAACTCTTCTGTGCATGATTTTGAGGGATCAGGAGAGATTCTGTGAAGAGGAAACTCCTTATTTGGAGTCTTTGTAAATGCAGGTGAAATACTGACATTGATCATACTGAGCAGCATCCTGGAAGATGTGTGAGACAAAGTACAGGAGGAGAGTTGGAGAAAATGTCGTTTTCTGATCTTCTCTTACAGCCTAACCAGAGAAGGAAGCTTGAAGTAAGCTAAAATTGACAGCTAAAATGAAGTTTTCCCAATGCTTTTTAATGAAGTGATTAATATGTTCAAATTTCCCATCTCCGTGAGGCTGCAGCAATTTCAGCCTTCCTTTGAGAAAAACTCTAAATGTTTCATAGCTCTCAAGTGGAAAGTTCTCAAAAAGTTTTGTAGCTCAAAGAAGAACCTCCACAAACACCAGCCCCACAAAGGATCATTTTGATCCAAAATCCACTGGGATTCACAGCTGGGTGTTCCTGAGAGGAGCTCCCCATATCTGGTGAGCTTCAGGATTCCTCTGGTGTGGGATTCTCAGATCAGAGGAACAGCTCTGACAGGTATCTGAGATCATTCCCAGGAAACTCCCTGGCAGGTCCCAAAATAGAAACGCTGCTGGTTGCCACCACCAGCATGAGACTCATCCCTGAGAACAATTCATAATTCCTGATCCAGGCTGTGTGGCCTTAGGTGGTTTATTTAGGTGCTTCTTGGTGCCTTTAATGCTGAAGGGCCTCTTTTTTACTTTGAGAACAGCATTCCAAGAGTCTGTGTGGAAATGGTGGCACTCCTGTGTGCAATGGGAAATAATCCCTGGCTCCTTCCTGGGCAGCTGCTTCCTTGAGCTTCATGCAGAGGCAGGAGCAGGTGATCCCTTCTGGATAATCAGGGTGCAGCAGAACCCCAGTTTGCAAGTTTTGATATCAAAAAATTACTTGAGGTTTCTCACTATTATTATCATTCCTTGTGTTTGGGGTTTTGCACTGGGGAGAGGAGGATAATCCAAATTGGGAGCTGGGTATTTCTCACATTAGTGCCTGTTTGGCCCTGTTCTATTTTTTTCCAACATCTGAATCTTGTCAAATTTAAACTTTTCGGTTTTGAGCCCCGTGGTACCAATATTGGAATATTTTAACCATCTGGTAAGGGGACATTTGACCAGCAGTGACTGAAAGCCACCAGCACCTGAGGCAAGTGCAGCCCTAAGGTTGTGCCTCAAACCAAACAATTTCTGGGATCTTTCAAGCTTTTTCCCTCTACAAAAAATCACCAGGCAGTGGCTGAGAGGTGTTTGTGCTGCTCACACCTCGCAGTGACAGCAGTGGCGTGTTTGAACTTGAAAACATCAGCCTGTGTTTTACTGTGTTCCCTTGAAGTCAGGGGGTGTGAAAAATAACACTTAACTCCAAGTCTCTGGAGATTCCCAAAGGATGACAATCTTTATCTTAAGCAGCTCTTAGTGGCACTTTAATTTCTACCTAAAGAACAGAAAAGGCCGCTGACCCTTTTTCTCCATTTTCTACCACGTGCTCTGGTCTGAAAGGATTCTGGAAATTTGGGCACCAGAGATCTGGGGGTTTCCCCACTTCCTGAAATCCAGACTTAAAGAAGATATTTGGAAGTACAAGGCAGAAAATGGAAGTTCTACCAAATCCCATTACAGCATTATTAATTTCTTCTAGCAGTGGCACAAACTGCTGAGAGGGGCTGAGGGAACACATTGTAAAAGTAATTCCAGCTTCTTTTTTCCTTCAGCAAGAGTACCATGCAAATAAAACCCAGATATATCTATATATGTAAAATTGCCTCATCAAGTGGTTAGAGCAGCTGATTTATTTTCCATACTGTAAGTCCAGAAGACTCAGAGTAAAAAAAAAGGTTGTTGGTTTTTTTTATTACTGTCCACCAAGCAAGAGGCTGTAAGGGGTTTTTTAACAATAGAGATATTATTCCTCTTCCCCCTCTTTATTCTCAGTTCCATTCCCTGTTTTTAGGTGCCTTTGGGTTGATCATCCTTCAGTTTTCCAGCACTGGATTCTTCTCTTCTTCTTTTTCAGAAGTGTTATCTCAGCTACAGAATTTCATACTTCCATGGCAGGCTCATCCCTACAAATTTTCCATTTTGAAAAGGTGTGAACTGCAAAAAAATTGAAATATTTTCCAAGTATATGATGAGATATCTTAGCAAATACAGATTTCCTGTTGTTCCCTCCACTATAATCCTGGAGAAAAATGCAGCTCTTGCTACACAAAACTACACTAAAGCTCACCAAGTCTATCCCTGTTCAAGTTGCAAACTCATTTATTTTTTAATGACTAGTTTAGAAAAAGAAAGCAGCTTTCTGGACCATCAGGTTAATCTTAAAATTTTGAATATTCACAGGGAAGGGTGGCAGCAGTGCAGGTGATTTGTTATTTCTCTGCCTTGTTTATCTTTTTTGCAATTCTTGCCTTGCCTGAGTTAATTGCTGCTGTGTTTGGATTTAATGAATGTACTTTGGCTCAGCTCATCTGAAGTACAGTCCTTGTTTGACCTGGAAGCATTGAGAACAGTGATAATAGGACTAATATTAGTCTAAAAATCAACAAAATAAGTTTGGGGACATCGTGGCATGTAAAAGGAGGACAGAATCCTTTCTCTTGGAACTCAGTTTGCTTTATTAGGTTGGAAATAACTCTTTTCTTCTTCCTTTGAGAAACATTCCCCTGGGTGTTATCAGAAAAAATAGAGAATGATAAAATCCTGCTTCCTGCTTGCAGGAACATCAAAACTGGGCTTTTTTAGTCTATATTTGTAGTCTGTTCTTAGATATATTTGTAGGGCTAGAAAGTGTTTGAGATCACTGTGGAAACAAATAGAATAACACATATGGGCCTTGAAAAAGGTACCTGTGCAGCAACTGAAGGGTTTTTTTCCAAGGTGTTATTTCTATTTATGCTGCATTTTCTCTTCTTTTCTGCTCTAGAACAGCGTGTTACAATTCTGGTATTTTGGTGAATGGGCCATTCTATCTATAAGTTACTTAGTCCCTGTGGTGCTTCTCTGCTCTGCTGGCTTATTCTCATAAACTGCTCCATTCCTTGTGTTTCAGTACTTAAAGAGTTCAAATCTATCTCAAATATAACATAATTTAAGCAACCTTTCTGTTACAGAGAGAGGTATCTGCCAGACTGAACCTCACCCTTTAGTCCTTTTATATATTGTAAGTTTTCCAGGGAACAGCAAAAAAAAAAAAAAAAAGTGTCCTTGGCACCATCAAACTAATCTTTGTAGGCTTTTCATCAATTTTCATGACTTCAGCTTGAAAATGTTGTTACATTTCATAAAGCAGGGAGAGATCACAGATTCAGTTCCCTTTGCCCTTTGTGTCTTTACATGGTGTCACCAACTAATCACGCAGCAAAAGCAGGGTTTGGGAATGAGGGTAGGGCGTGGGAAGTGTTGAAATCTTCCCTGGAAAAGGAGGGAGATGATCATTATCACATCTCAGATAAAGTACCAGGAAACCATTCCTGCATTACAGACCCATGGGCTTGTGTTGCTCAGTTTTAGGTTTAGTGGATAAAGCTGATGAGCTCCCAGGAGTTTCTGTCCTTTCTTTTTGTAGTGATTCTTGTAAGAGACAATTCCTATTCCACCCAGCACGTTTTCCCAGTGATCCCTCCCTTCCTGAATGAAGGCTGTGTTAGTCCTTAGGAGCTGTGCTCTGTTTGCCCCTTTTTAATTAAAAAAACTGGTAGATGTTTTTCACTCATTCAATCTTTCTGATTGAAAAATGGCAGCCAGTGCTTCCAGCTCCTACTGAGGTGAGGTTTTCCAGGCTGCACTTGGACTCTCTAATGGAATTGCTGCCAGTTCTGCCATTTCCTGCATTAAGAGTGGTTCAGAAGTTCAAATGTTGGTTTTGTTCCCTCAGTGCAGCTGTTGTGGATGGACACAAGTGTGAGGGACAGAGCAGCACTGGAGTGGGAATACACAGATATCCAGTGGGACCTGGCTTAATGTGCCCAGCCTGAACTCTGTTCTGTGCTTAATGCCCTTTGCTTTCCCATTGTGCTTTCCCCCCAAGCTTTCACACCTCATGTTCCATCCATAGGACACTGCTGGAGTTTGGCTCATGGCTTCTTTCAGCAGCACCATTTTGGTTTTTGAGATTCAGGAATTGGTTTCTGAGGACCTGGCAATTCCATGTGCACTCAGAATGGGTACAGGAGTTCCATTAGAGACCTAATGTTAAAATAAATTTGCTTTATTGTAAGTGCCAGCTGCCCTTCTGCCCCTGGAGCTCCATCCCTGTGGAGGGGGTGGCAGAGCTGGTTGGAGGCAGGTGGCATCTCAGGGCTGCCTTCTTTGTGTGGTTCCCCTTCTCCTCTTGCCTTTCTTCCACCATGTTCCTGCTTTTCTGCTTTGAAGGATGAATCCAGGATTGTCCTGGTCTGTCCAAGCCTGGGTTAGTCTGGCCAGACCTATCACAGGTGCCTGTTCAGGTGAGGAGCCCCAGCCAGATCCAAGGTCATTAAACCAACAGCAACTGCTGCCCGTCACTGCTTGCAGCATTGATGGATTAAAAAATAGATGGATAAGAAAACCTGACAATAAAGACAGAAATAAGGAGAATATTTATGCAAAGTTACTTTTACTGCAGTTCCTGAATTTTATAAAATTCAGCTTGTCTGTGGTCCTTCAAAGCCTGGCTTGGCAGCGGGAGAAAAGCAATGGCACGTGTGAGAGAAATCCAGGATTTCTGCTTTATTGCACTGACAGAACCAAATCGTTCAATCTGTTGCCTCATCTGTTTCTTGCCATAGCTGAGAGCTCTAAAGGTCAGGCCATGGCAGCACAAGGAATATAATGGTTCCCAGGCTGCCCCTCACAGCGCTCCCAGCTGCCTCCTGCCCCGCTCCCATTGATCCGCCAGCTCCTGCCTATTTTGGGAATGCGTCACAGGCAGAGCTTGGGGAAGGAGCAAGGTGGGATGCTCAGGATGGGCAGTGCTGCCTCAGCTCCAGCCTCCTGTGCTGCTCTCCCAGGGCTGCAGGTGGGAATAATCCTCATTCTCCTCGGGAATGTGCAGGAATGGCTGCTGGGTCACAGTTACTGTGGGTAGATGAGGATAAAGGGGGGAGTGAGTGATGCAAATAAATACGTGAAAAGCTGCTGTGGGAAATCTTTTCTCTTCCAGTCTGGTCTTCAATGTGCTGTGCAATGTAATGTCTTCAGAGTGCTGAATGTATAGATAAATACAGAGTGCTTTGGCATCCTCCTGCCCCTTCCTCAGTGGATCCTCAGCTCCTTGATCTCCCTCTCTGTTTTCCTATGGTTTTAATACATGTTAAATGGTGGAGCTCCCATGGAGATTAATGGCACACTCTGGGCAGTGTCTAAAAACAGAAATAAAAGGCAGTTCTTACTCCCTACTTGTCTTTTGTTAACAGGGTTGCTTTCCATCAGCCCTTCACCTTTGCAGGAGCCACGCTGGTGCTTTTTATCCCATTAGTTCTGAAGTTATCTCCACCAGAATCCCAGAAAGGTTTCCTAGGTGGTCACTAAATGGTTTTTAAGGTCCTTTCCAACCCACACCATTGTGGGATTCTGTAACACTCTTGCCCCTAAACACTTCTTGGCTTTTTGGGGAGTTTCTAAAATGAACTCCCTGCTCTTTGGGCTCCTGTAACAAGATAAGAAGCACAAATGCCTTTTGGTGAATTTTCCTGGCTGAATCTCCTGGTTTGGTGAATATTTTAATTAAATCTTCACTGCTCAGCATTCTAAATTTTCTCTGCTATTCCTATTCATGGAGAGAAGTATTGCCATGACTTGTTCTTCATTTCTGCAAATCTTGCTAAGTTATGCAAGTCACTGTTTGACTTCACAGAAGATCTTTGTTTTATGTTTCAACACTTGGAATGCTGCTGAACTTTACGTGTTTTCTCTCTTTATTAAAAAGAGGGGAGAGAGGGCGCATTGGTACAAGCAGTAAATGACATTTTTTTACAGCCTGCTTTTCTTCATATGCCTGATCCTGCAGAATTCCATTTAATTGTGCTTCCAATCCCTTTCAGGTGCCATCCTGGGCAGATCAGAAACACAGGAGTGCATCTACTACAACGCTAACTGGGAGAAGGATAAAACCAATCGCAGTGGCATCGAGCCCTGCTATGGTGACAAAGATAAAAGGCGACACTGCTTTGCTACATGGAAGAATATTTCTGGATCAATTGAAATCGTGAAGCAAGGCTGCTGGCTGGATGACATCAATTGTTATGACAGGTGAGTTTTCCTAGGAATTTTTCAAATGGATTTGTCATTGTAAACTCTTTTGCCTCTCCGTAATTTCTACGTCATCCCCTTCACAGCCACGGCTTGAGACAAGTGAGCCTGTGAAGAATTATCTTATTTTTAGATGCTGCTTGTGTTTAGGGACCAGATTCCATGTGAGTACATGGTCTTGTTTGCAGAATAACATGTTTTGTCTTCTTAAAAGAACCCAGGTATTTAATTTCTCTTTTTTTAGGCCGTTGATAATAGATTCTGTAGTGCCTTGTTATTGCCAAACAGTGCAAATATAATTATTGCAACCAGGATGCAAAGCTCTATCCTTGATTTTTCCAAAGTCTTAGAGTTGGAAAGTCAGCACTTTGTGCCTGCAGTTTACCAGATCATGGAAGTATTTTGCCAGTTTATTAATAAGCTCAATGGCAGCTCTAAGAATATTCTAAATTTCCAGTTATTTTGTTGATAACAGATGGTCCAGAAAGAACCCATGAGCAGTAACAGCAGGACTTGGGGTTTGTTAGATGCTGACTGAATAAAGGTCATGACTCTCTTAAGCAATGGTGTTGCAGTTTTTAAAATACTCTACTGGGTTTTATTGGCCCAAAACATTTATTATTTGGGAAGGCAGAGAATTAAGAAATAGATCCGCAGTGGATCATCATTAAAAAGTATTGAGGAATTATTCCAGCAATATTTTACAAAAGGAAAAATATTTTCCTTTGTAATTCTTAAAAGTTGAATTTTTAGAAGAAGCCTTTGCAGTCCTTTCTCCCAAATCAAGTTGCCCCTCACCCCAGGATGTTTTCTGCTTTCATGACAGTTTAAAGCTCAGTCCCACAATCCAAAAAAAAAAACCAAAACAACACAACTCTAAAACCATGAGATCAAATTCTCCCTTGAGCAAAAGAAAAGGAACTGGAAGAAGAAATCAAAGGATGGTAAGGAAGGAGTTGGAAAGTGAGTCCTCATTAAGTAACTTTTGCTAATCACACCCAGTGTTTGGCCAGAGCAGCCCAGATCTTCCCTCTGGAGCATGGGGTGCTTTTGCTGCACTGGGAGTTGTGGGGGTGACCCCAAACAGCAGCAGATTCAGGACAGCAAAGAGAAAATGTTCCCTGGAAGTCACAGGATGGGGACAGCAAGAGCTGCCTCTAGGGAATAACCCCAAGTTTTGAAGCTGAGCCCAAAACCTCCTTGACAAATCTTCAGCTGTGTTTAAAATCCTTCAATATTTCTTCAGCCTTTTCCAGTTCTGCTGTCAAGGTTGGCTCCTTGTTGCTGCTTTTTATTTTCTTTGATGGGAATAGTTTCAGCTTATTTGTTAGCAGAATATTAATAAAAAAGCCATTCCTGCAGTTAATTCGGGAATGAAATAAGCCCTGTCCCTGAGCATAATGTAAGCAAAGAGATTGTAGAAAATTTATCATTTATTTTTAATAATAAATAAAATAATAATAAAATTTAATAAAAATAAGTAATGAAATATTAAAATATATAAAATAATAATAAAAAACATCATAAAATTTTAAAACTCTCCTTCTCATTTATCTCCAGCCTTGTTTGATCACTTGCTTGTGTTTAAATCTAGCTTGTGAGCTGTTCCTCAACGTCCTGCTTTTCTTTGGCTTTGACAAAGTGGTGGTTTTCTTTGACTTTGTCTTAAAAATGACAAAAAAGTGTTTCTGTTTTAATAACATTTCATTGCAATATAAAATATCAAACTGTAATTGATTTCATTCATTTCTGCTGCTATTGTGATCACGTGTTACATGGTGGATTCAACAAAGCTCGCTTTGGAAATTGAAAACATGGACACACATTTCCTCTTGAACAAAGACAAGCCAGCTCGAGATGAATGAACTTTGCCCTGTTGTGTCTTGCAGGAATGATTGCATCGAGAAGAAGGACAGCCCTGAGGTGTTTTTCTGTTGCTGTGAGGGCAACATGTGCAACGAGCGCTTCTTCTACTTCCCAGAGATGGAGGTCACGCAGCGTAAGTTCCTCCTGACAGCAATGTTCCACGTGCTGCTTTTGCAGATCAGACTTTTCCAAAAGTCCTGGCCTGCCTTTCCTGCCAGAGGGTTTCTGCCAGAGCTCTGTGCATTGCCAGTTCATTTATTCCACTTGGAATGGTGCTTTCCTGTAAAATCGATAAAAGGTATTTCAGCTCTTTCCAAGGGTGAGAAGGAAGGATTAGCTGGAATAGTTGTCTGGTTTAAGATGCAGAAGTTACTGTCAAGTCTTACCTCAATTATGTGGTTAAGCTCCTGTAAGGGTGTAAATTGTTGGGCTAAAAGCCTTCTCATCCTGTGCCAGCCTGGGGATGCTCCTTTTCTTGAAAAAATCCTCTTTGTCCCACCTGGACCTTTTGAATTTTTCCATTAACAGACACAATAACTTCTAAAAAGGGGAAAAGAATTTCCTCCCAGGTCACAGGATGCTTGTGGGTTCTTCCATCTCAGCATATTCTGTGGTTCTGAAAGACAATCAAATTAGCCAGACTTAACAAATAATTATTTTAAACAACAGCACCTAAAAGATGATTTGATTTTTCTTGCTTATCTTCTTCCAGTCAGGAATCTGCTGGAAAACCCAGTGATGTTAATAACTGAGCTGCAAACAGCAAATGTCTCATGTACCAAATAGCCAGAGGAAGTTGTTTATGAAACGAAAGAACATTTTCTGCAAGATTAAAATAGCCTTTGTTGACCCAGGAGATATTATTGTCATTTTTGTCAGTGATGCTGCTAAGGCAATAATTGACATTCTTCCCTCTCCTGAGCCCTCTCTTGCCCCAGGGAGCTGTGGCTGCCTTGGAAGCAGCTCCTGCTTCTGCAGAGCCTTTTTTGAGGTCATGTGGAAGAGTCTTCACCTGGAGAGCTGCTCCTTCCAGCCCAGCACAGAGGTGCTGGCAGGTTGTTGTTAACCTCTGTACTGATTGGTTTTCATTCATTAGGTGATGAATTCTTGCAATCCCCTGGGAATACAAGCACCCCTGTAGGCTGGTGAGGGTCAGAGGCCCAGAATTCCAGCGTGCTGGAGTGTGAATCTGGGATCTGAGCTATTGCCATGCTTTCCAAAGTGCTGCCTTTTAACCAGGTGTTAGTTTGTGCTGGCTAATCAGGTACTGGGAGCCTGCTGTGATGATGGCAGGAGCTGTTAGAAAATCAGGCTGCTGCACATTTCAAACACTGCCTGGTTTGGTTCCTTAAAAGCTGTGTCCTTTTCTTTTTTTTATCCCTTCAGCAACTTCCAATCCTGTTACTCCGAAGCCACCTCTGTTCAACACCTTGCTCTATTCCTTGGTGCCTATCATGGGAATTGCAGTGATTGTGCTCTTCTCCTTCTGGATGTACAGACATCACAAGCTGGCCTATCCTCCTGTGCTTGTTCCCACCCAGGTGAGCCCCTGCTGCAGGATTTGGGGATTTTTAAGGGCCAAACCTTTCCTGAAGGGGATCTGTCCCATGGCTGGTCTCTGTTGCCCTCCTGATTTCAAAGTCCTAACGCTTGCTCTCCCCTAAAGCAGAGAATTAAGCTTTACTTAAACAGCCTTATTAATTATTCTTTGATGAATATGAGCAACTACTTCATGTTTTTATGCATCTGTTCGTTTGGGAGGAGAAAAACTGAACACAAGAGGGCAAAGACACAGTGAAGGGGTGCTGAGGGCTGAGCTGTAATGCTCAGCTGGAAACAAAAAATCAGTGGCCAATTCACCTTGGCCATTTGAGGTGTTCAGAGAACAGCAGCCAAGAGAGGATGAGCTGTTTTTAAGGAAGCCTGAAACTGGGTTACAGGTGCAGTTATAGGGATTGTTAAGAAAATCTTCAAGCACAGCTCCAGGGCTTAGCTCAGCTGATGGATTGTGATTCTTGTCATCTTTTTCCTCTTGTTTATGTATTTGCTGTTTTGTCTTGAAACGTTTTCAGTTTTAGGGGTTGTTTGTGTTTCATTTCAAAAGGATGAGGTTGTGGACTCCACACTTGAATGTAACCTGGCCATTCTACATCCAAACAAACCTGCTGGGGCTCTTGTGTGTGGAATTCCTGCTGCTGGGAGGCTCCAGCTGATCCTGGAGCTGTAATTATTGCTAATACTGGAATTCCTCTTCCTTCCATTATGTCTGGAGATCCAGCTGAGATTAGGAGGCTTTTATGGAAAGAGTTAAAACAGGAAATTCTAGAGACCAAAGCAGAAAAGATGAAGAAAAGGTGGTTGTGGAAAAGAAGAGAGAAATTATTTGAATTTTTGCAGTGGGAATTAACTTGAGCTTCTAACACAGTGCAGTGACCAGAATACATGACCTGTCCTACAGTGATGTTTTTTATGATAGAGATGAAAACTCTTGTTATTTTGGGGTAGGATTGCCAAGGATTGATCTCTGTGTGCTCCCTGCTCCAGCTCCTGGGATATTTCCAGTGCTGCTGCTTGACTCGAGGGTGCTGCAGGAAGCAGGATTGCCTGGGGTTGATAACTCAAGTGTTTTGGTTTCAGTTTTGCAGTAATAGATAAGAGGAATTTGGGGAGAGGCAGTGGCCATATGTTGTTGCCAAATGAAAAGAACATAATTTAGAGGAAAAAAGTCTGTTTGCTGTCCTTGCAGAGAGGATTGCAGCTCCTCAGACTCCCTGCAATCTGTCAGCATAATTAGTTCATCCAGCTCCCATTTTATGGATCTGGGATTTTGCATCAACCCAGTGGTCTTTGCTGGGAGATCAAATTCCTAACTGCTAATTGTGGGGGTAATTCCAGCGTGGGAGTGTCTTCCTGAAGAAATTAAGTCATGGAAAAGGCAAGTGAATGTTAAATACGTGTGGGGTGTCAAGAACTTGAATTCTGCTTCTTCCTCCTTTTGCTGCAGTGTTTTCCTTGCATGGGTTGTGTTTGGGGCAGGATGGACACCTACATTTTTAATAAATAGGGTAATCAGCTGTTGTGTTCATGCTCAGATTGTATCTTTGGGATAAATGTACCTTGGTGCTTGTGGGGCAACAACATTTTCCTATCTTGTGGTGAACAGGCATTAAGGCTCATGTGGAAAGTCAGGAAAAGCCACTTCTGCCTGAAAAACTACCCAGAATTATTATGTAAATCCAATGTATAAACACTCCCTTATGCAGCAGAGCTGTGGTTCCCACTTGAAATTTGATTACAGCTGGCTGGAACAGGAGACAGGGGAAGCAGGAAGGGAGAGAAAGTATTGGGAACTTTATAACCACTAATAAACTCTGAAATATTGGTGCAATTAACAGTATATTTAATAATTGGGGCATGAGTGGAGTTTGTAGGAGAATGGATTTGGTTTAAATCTTTGTGCAGCAGTAGTAGAATGGGCAGGTTGGATGTACAGCAGGAAAACCAGGGATTGCTCCATGTGAGATCCAGATAAAAGTTTTCCCTTTTTCCTTGGTTTATTCCCAGAAGCAATGGGAATACAGAGCTGCTGCCCTGCTACCAAACTTCCAGGAAAAAATGAAAGGATGGATGAGGAATAAGCAAAAGATAAAAATGGGGAAACGCTGAAGAATGAGAAATGGTGAAAGAATTAGAAGTGGTGGTAAGATTAGAGAGCAAAGGGGAAATAGTTTGGAATATTTAAAAAGAAAAAAAAAACCGCAAGAAATGCACTGTAAAAACTGTTTGAACCTGTAATGAGACATAAAGGACAATTAGTCTTGGCTTGTTTGTGCTGCTTGCTGTGCCTCACTGCTGTGTGGGGAACTATCCAGTGAAAGCTGTCAAATTTCATCAAATCTGTCACTTCCTGTGCTCTCCAGTGAGTTATTAACAAATCCATGTTTGCTGAATACATCTGTGTGTATGGAAAACACTTAAGAACTGTTCTGTCTCCTTATTTCTATTTGAGTTAGCAAACATCAATTCATCATCTGATAAAATTCATCCAAAGAGCCGGATTGGTATTTGAAATATTTGAATTGTCTGCAGTTTTCTGCAGAAAGAGGTGCTGGTTCATGTTCCCTGGGGGACACTGGCTCTGGAATTAGGTGTAATTCAGGTTTCTCCCCAAACATTCCCAATAAAACTGGAGTGAGGATGGCAGAGATTGTGCTCCCTAGCTCCTGACATGCCTTGAGCTGGGGCCAGAGCTGTCAGTGCAGATTCCAAGGGGCTGTTCCCAGCCTGGCAGCTGATGGGTGCCACTGTCACCCTTCCCACATTGCTGCCACCAGTCCCACTCAGGTTTGGCAGCTCTCCCCATGTGCCAGCCCCCAGGAGCAGGGAATCATTCACCTCTTGTACTGCCCTGGCTTCCCTGGATTTGACTGCATCACAGTTGCTTTTTTTGCTTTGGGTCGGTTTTGAAATAATAATTGAGTTGAGAGGCTTTGCAGATTCACTTCTTGTCTTTGTGACTGATTTTGTGGAGTTCTCTCAGGGGTCAAAGATGCATCAGGGTTTTAATTTAGGAATTCTTAAATCTACCCTGATGCACTTGGAGTTTCTGGGATGAGCTTTCCACCCTGGGAAAATCCCAGTTTCCTGATGAAGAATGAAGAATTAAATCAGGTGTTCAGGTTTTTCCCATTTTGGTCTTCCAAAGGCCACATCTTTTTTTCTTGTTGTTGTTATAGATATTTAATAGCATCCATTCAGCATTGGAAAAATGCTTTTCCAAGGATTGAATCCAAACCTGGGAAGATTAATGGCCACTTGAAAAACACACAGGGAGAGAAGGCAGGTGCTTGTAGGAAATGGGAAAAGAGATTGGAAAGTTACTGCAAATCAGGACCCCTGAAAGTGCAGTGGGTGAGGAGCTTGGAACTGGATCCTTTTTTTTTTTTTCCTGACAGAATCCATGAGCTGGTACAAGTTAAAATCTGTAACAGAGGGAAGCATTTGTGTGAAAACACTCAAAAGGCAACTGCAGCTTTTACAGATCAGAAAGTGGTTGTGGGTAGCCCAAATCTGGGGGAAAACCCCACACTGCTTAGGGTTTTATTGGTGTAATTGGTTACAAATATTATAACAGAGCCCTTAGAGTTGGCTTTCAGGCAGCATAAACAGCAGTGAGTGTTTATGTACAATTGTGTGGGTGACAGGGGGTTTGAGGGGGGTTAACTGCTCCCAGTTTTTATTTCCCAGAGTTAATTCCTGACGTAAAGCTCAGATTTGCATTTCTTTTGTAGCCTGATACCCTTAAACTGGTGCCTCTTGGAGTTCTGCTGGGAGCCTGAGGTGATGCTCTGTGGGCTGAAGGGGAGGACATTGGTTTATAATCCAGAGGTGTTAATGAGCATAAATACATCCTTGTAAAGTTTCCTTGGGTGTGGAATTTATCAGGGTTTGGGGGAAGCTGATCCCTCGAGGGAGGAGTGAGAGGTTTGGGAGAGGGCTCATTTCTCACAGCTTCATTTTTGCAGTTTCTCATTATGGTCAGAGCACAAAGGTTGAATTCATACATATTTCTGCTTATTGCTGAGGAATTTCCATAATTCTCCAGAGATGGAGAACTTTAATAATGAATAGGCCTGGACAAAAAAAAAAAGACTTTCAGCCCCTTGGGGTGGGTTTTGCTCTGCTCTGGAGCTGCCCTGAGCGATGGTGGAGGAGATTCTGGTGGATCCCAGTGCTCCAAGTTCTGTTACAGGTTTATAGCTCCATTCTCCAATCAATCCTCCTGAATTAATTATTGGCATTAATTATTTGGAGAAAGGGAAGTGTGTGCTCAGCACTGTGCAGAGACAGGGACTGGCTCTGGCTGGCCCCGTGCTCCGGAGCATCCTGAGGGGGGGAAGGCAGAGGAGAGAGGGGGATTGCTGCTAGAGGACTCAAAATAGCAGAGTGGACTCAAATCACAGCAGTGAGGTTTGGTCCCAGTGAGGCAGAAGCTTTTCTTTTTGAGGTTTTTTACCCTTTTTAGCAGGTGTTCCCATACAGGTCACCATGACTGGCCAAAGGAACCACCTCTGGTGCCACTGGTGGAACAAGAGAAAAACCCACTCAGAACAGCTGTGGGACATTGTTCTGAGAGCCAAAACCTAGTTACAAAAAACTGCCCTTCAAAGAGAAGTTTCCCAAAAGACTTTCCCTTGGGAACAGCTCAGCCCCTGCCAGGCTGAAAACTCTCTCAGGCTCAGAGAATCCTGTGCACATCAGGATGGCAGCTGGAGACAGGGCTTGAATTCCCTCTTCCAACATCCATCCCACCCTAATGTAAAGTGCAAAGGAGATGGCTTTGGTGAAAGAGTCACAGAATCCTGGAATAGTGAGAGTTGAGAAACTCAAAGCTCATCCCAATTCCACCTCTGCCATGGCAGGGGCAGCTCCCACAGTCCCAGGCTGCTCCCAGCCCCATCCAGCCTGGCCTGGGACACTCCCAGGGATGCAGGGGCAGCCCCAGCTGCTCTGGGAATGCTGGGCCAGGGCCTCCCAGTGCAAGATGCAGGAACGGAGGCGTCTCCGCTGAGCTGGCACCGAGGTTGTTGAACAAAAGTGATGAAAGCAGCACAAACGTGAGCTCCTTGAAATCCCGGGGTGCAGCTCCTTGAAATCCCGGGATTGTTTGAAGGAGTCTTTCACATTGTGATTTATCCCTGGCAGTATCTGCCTGCTGCAGAGTGTCGGAGTTCCCCGTCTCGTTGTGGATTTATTGGTGGGGTTCAGTGATGCAGCCCGAATCCCGGGTTATCCATAGGGTTCGATTCCAGCGGGGCCATTGGGAGCTCCCGTTCTCTGCCCGCGCCAGGAGCGGGAATTTCCCTGGAGCGGCGCTGCCCCCTGCTGGGAAACGGGAGCACTGCAGGGAATTCGCATCCCGGGGCTTTGGAATTTCACCTTTGGAAGTTCCAGCGCGTTGGTTGTAGCTCTGTACACCTGCAATGGGCGTATCTCCATGTAATTATAAAATAATTCAGTTAATTTTTTAATCTAATAATCCTGTTTTCCCCATTTTTCTTTACTAACAATGCTGGATTTCTCTGATTGCTGTTTTAAATGATGTGTTTCTGGTGTGGGAAAGTTTTGCTGTCCCCGTGAATATTCCTGTCATTAACTCACAAATAATTGACTTTGTCTCCTCTAAGCTGTTTTTGCATCCCATTCTTGGTGTAAATAGTAATTTCTCTTGCCTGTGTTTTTTCCCTCTCTGCAAGCACGCCTTTCATATAATGATTGAGGTAAGAGGATATTTGTTCCTGGCTCTGGGGATTTCTGGGAATGTGGGAGACATTGTTTGCTCTGAATTGTGATTTCTCAGTAGTTTGGACTAGCCATCTGTCAGCATGTGTAGTTTAAAAATGCAGCTTTAGCCTGTGCTTGGTGGATCTCCTAAAATTCCCTGGAGTTCCTGGGAGTGCTGGGGTCAGGATCTGCAATGTGGGATTGGTCCTGGAGCACAGGGACACGGCCAGGGGGATCCATCCCCCCTGCACAGGGGTTCCCTGGGAGCAAAGGGCACATCCCAGCCACCTGTGCCCTGTCCTTGGCTCTCCCTTCCCATCTCCCACCTGGAAATTCCTGTTGGAGCTGTGGGGTCTCCACGTGCTGATCCTAGGATTTTGTATGGTGCAGGAACTCACAAAAATGAATCACCTGGGGAAAAATAAAAATACTCCTTCACCACTCTTCATTTTTCCCACAGACCAGGAGTTATTTTTATTTGTATTAAACTCCAAGTCACTGGGACCCCTTAATTCACAGGTTGGGTCATTCCTGCTCAGCTTTTCAATGCAATATTGAAAACATCGAGATTTGAGGTGTAATAAAAATCCTCAACTTCTCTCATCATCTTTATTAAACAGAATAAATTTCTCCAATTAAATACCTTGGAAAGGCAGTTTAGAGGAAAATCTAATGGTTTAAATGTATTAAAAATTTAAATATTTAAATATTTTCCTGACTGTGCCTCTGTGAAGAGTTCCCAGAGTTCCTTGGATCTCTGTTCCATGTTTAGCTTCCTTATCCCAGTCAGGGATGCAGGGTCCTGCCTCCAAGGAGAGCTGCTTTTAATGGATTTGAGTTCCACAATTGCTGAGCTGCTCTCTGATCTCGAGATCATTTTTGAGGACACTTAGGGAGCCCCATTCCTGGAAGTCACCCTTCCCTAAGGACAATTTTCCCCCTATCACTCAGACTGAGGGAAGGGGCAGGAAAAGGGAATTGGGCCCCCTGAGAAATCTGGGAGCCAAAAAATATCCCTGCTGGAATTCTGGCCTCAGCACCACAGAGATCAGCCCCAAAGCCACTCAGGAATTTTGGGGCCTGTGGAACATGAAATTTTACTTGGAAATATTGTCAGGGAATGTTTCTGTGTAAAAACAGTCTCTGGAGCTGCAGTTTGGAGTTGGATTTTAACCAAGGTGTTTAGAAAAAAAAATAAGGGGGAGGAAAAAAAAGAAAAACTTTTCTTTCCAGTTGTGTTATCAGCAGGAATTCTGCTTCCCACTGGGAAAGGCTGTGGCAGGTGCTGGAATGTGGTGTGAAGAGCCAGGGATTTCTAGGAAATAGGGAATTCGGTGCTGTGGTCTAATGGGGAATTAGGAAAGCACCAGGTTTTGCTGCCACTTTCACTTCCAGCTCTTGGCAGAGATGCTGGAACTGGATTCAGCAGATCTGGGAGGTTTTTGATTTTCCTGGTGGTTGGGGAAGAATTCAGGCACCAAGTGCTTCCAAATCCCAGCAGTTTATTGGGAGGAGAGCATGGGAAGGAAGGGGAATCCAAGCCACCAGAGCAAAGGGGGATTTGGGATTATTTCCCACAGATTTCTCTGCTTTAGACAAGGCAGGAGGTTCTGAAGTTGAACAGTTCATTAAATCAGGCTTTGGGGGATAAATTTGAGCATCTTGTTCCCACTTCCTCTTCTAACAGCAACAAACTGGATTTACAAATATTTATTTAGTACAGTTTGCATTTTACAAATTGAGGGCACTGCTTTCCCTGGTGCCTGGAATATTCCAAGAGGGCTCTGGCACAGAATGAAAGGCACCCAGGGAGGGAAATCTTCACTCCCAAACTTGGTTTTCTGTGCTGCAAATGTTGATGTCACAACTTCAAGCGCCTGTCGCTGTCACATTGACAAAAGGATTTCCTCCTTTTTGGGGACAGTGTTGCAGTGTGTCTCTAATTTGAATTTCAAATGCTATTTATTCTTTTTCTAGTTATTAATTTGTGCAATGAGGTTACTCTGCTCTGAATCTTTCTCTGAAACTTTTTAAATTTATTTGTTGTTGTGTAAGAAGGCAGAGAGTGGATGTTCATTCCTGTGCTGAAACTGCTCAGGACTTGCATTCTCAGCACTTGTCTCTACCTTCCTCATAATAAAGGGTTTTAACCCCACAGTTTGTCACAAAATGTGTCTTCAACCTGCACAGGATTTGATGATTTGGATGGAAGTGCTCAAAAATTTAACTCTTTATCGAGTGCTCTCCTCTCTCTTGTAGAAGCAACTCCTCTGGTGGTTTTCATTCTCTTGAAAACGGCTTTACAGGAGCTCTTTGGGGAGAACAGAGGAAAATGGGGGCATTTTGGAGGTTTAGGGGCTCTTTGGGGAGAACAGAGGAAAATGGGGGCATTTTGGAGGCTTTTTGAAAACTCTGGGGTTGATTGTTGGGGTTTTTATAGAGGGACAAGCAAATCCCACCTGGAGGGAAAGCGGCAGCCCAGAAGGAAGCAGAGCTTTGGCAATAAAGTTGAGAATCTGCTTGTTGTGCTCAGATGATGTGACACAATAAAACAGAAAATCCAGAGTGTGCAATAAAGTGTCCCCTCCCCTCTCCCAGGATGGCCCCAGGCTGTAGTGTGGGATAGGGGGTTTTGGATATGGGGTTTTGGGTCCATGGGGGAGCTCTGTCTCACCTCCAGTTGTACAAATCCTGCAGGACAGGACCAGATCACCTCTGCAATGTAATTCCAGCTCCTTCTGGGTGCTGGGGCGTCAGGAACTCACTGGCAGAGTTGGGAGCAGTGGGAGTGGGGCAGGAGGGGCTGTTCCCAGCTATGGATCAAGGAAGGGATCAAGGGTCCTACACTTCAGATAAACACAGAAACCTTCAGTGCATCCAAGGGGTTCATTGCAATTCCAGCTCTTAAAAATACAACAAGTAAAGCTTGATTATCTTTGTTCCTTAATTTCTGCTGTGCTTTCCCACCTGGTTACAATATTCCTTAATTTTTGCTGAGCTTTCTTCCCACCTCATTAGACTAATCCTTAATTTCTGCTGTGCTTTCCCACCTGATTCCATTATTCCCTAATTTCTGCTGTGCTTTCCCACCTGATCACATTTAGTACTTAGCTTCTGCCTTGCTTTCCCACCTGATTATGTTTGTTCCTTAATTTCTGCCTTGCATTCCCACTTGATTCCATTATTCCCTAATTTCTGCTGTGCTTTCCCACCTGATTCCATTATTCTCTAACTTCTGCTGTGCTTTTCCACCTGATTCCATTATTCCTTAATTTCTGCTGTGCTTTCCCACCTGATTCCATAATTCCTTGACTTCTGCTGTGCTTTTCCACCTGATTCCATTATTCCCTAATTTCTGCTGTGCTTTCCCACCTGATTCCATAATTCCTTGACTTGTGCTGTGCTGTCCCAGCTGGGTATCCGGGTGTGTGATCCCTGTGGAGATGCTCCCTGTGTCCCATCCCTCCTGAGCATGTTTCACAATCCCATTTCCCATCCTGTGGAGCAGGGCTGGCCTTTGTGTCTGGATGTTTGGGAATTGCTGCAGTGGGGTTTGGCTGGGTGATCCCAGGCTCTCCCTGTTCTCAATCCTTTATCTGTAGGGATGATGTGAATGAATGCCATTAATAACAGCAGCATTAATTAATGTTCTCTCCTGATTGCAGGACCCTGGGCCTCCCCCACCATCTCCCCTGATGGGTCTGAAGCCGCTGCAGCTCCTGGAGATCAAAGCCAGGGGGAGATTTGGGTGTGTGTGGAAAGCTCAGCTGCTCAATGAATATGTTGCAGTCAAAATATTCCCCATCCAGGTGAGCAGAACTCTTGGGGTCCTGGGTTGTTCCTCACATTAAAGCAGCTTGTCTTGGCCCAATAATTCTGTAAATCCAAGTGGAAATGGCCTTGAGGTGTAAAAGATGCAGGAAGATTTTTAGTGATTTAAAATAAGTATTTTACTGCAGTAAACATTTTACTGAAGCATAAACCCTGTAAAATATGGGTTTCTAGTCATAAAAATATTCAGCATCTATAGTTTTGAGCAGCTCTCACCCACCTCTTGAGCAGTTAATAATCAAATTAAATTGTATTTAGAAGGAATGTCCCAAAATGCAAACCCTGAAGTGGTTGTTCCAATTAGCCATACCTCAATTAAGTGCCCTCGCCAAGCCGTGGCTTGCATTAAATGGATTGAGGAGCTGTGAGAACACAGAGGGATGCTGGATGATGGTCCTGACATGGGTTTTACATTGATTTAAGCACCCCCTGCTCCTCGAGGTGCAGGAATTTATTCCCTCACAGTGATCCAGGTGCTGCCTTGCAGAATAAACACGGCAGGCTCTCATCATTTCCCAAGGAACTCCGCACATTTTTTGACGCTGGGAGCAAACTCCCCTTAGGGCCAGCCCTTGAAATGCCATTTTTTGGTGGATAACTGGGACTGTGCTGCTGTGCTTGCAGGACAAGCAGTCATGGCAGAACGAGTACGAGATCTACAGCCTGCCTGGCATGAAGCACGACAACATCCTGCAGTTCATCGGCGCCGAGAAGCGCGGCTCCAGCATCGACGTCGACCTGTGGCTCATCACTGCCTTCCATGAGAAGGTGGGGCTGCCCTTCCATGGGCCTGGGGCTCTCCTGGCTGAGGCAGGGGGAGCAAGGCCCTGGGAAAGTGGCACAGGTGTGGAGCTGAGGAGGAAAAGGAAGCAAATTGAAAGCAGCTTTGGCTTAGCTGCTCGCTTTTTGCTGGATGTGAATTCGCTGCGGTTCGTTTTCAGACAGCTGAGAGAGTTGGTGTCAGATTTTACTGAGACAGGAGTTGTTTTGGGAAACAAACAGAAGTTCATTCTACCTTTTTTTTTGTTTTTTGGTTATTTTTAATATCCCCAGCCTAAACCTGCCTAAAATATATAATGTCCCATCTTGCAGAGATTTTTGGGTGGTTATTTTTGGTTCACTTGTTGGTTGATAAGAATTAAAATGAAATAGTACAGATCAATTCTGTTGTGACAGCAAAAGGAGGAAACACAAATACAGTTAATTAAGAATGTGGTCAGTTTTATGTTGAACAATTTTGATCTCTTTAGGTTTGTTCAGTGCATGGAACAGTTGTGTTGAATGATTTCATCTCTGTTTATTCAGAGTATTTCAATCTGAAGCTGCTCTTGGTCCATAAAGAAGGACAACCAAAGTCCCACAGATGGGAATTGCAGGAGTTGCAGGTTTTCCCTGGACGAGTGAGGCTGAGCTGGGTGTGGGATTGTTTTGCTGCAGGGGTCCCTGACAGACTTCCTGAAGGCCAACGTGGTGTCGTGGAACGAGCTGTGCCACATCGCCCAGACCATGGCCCGGGGCCTGGCCTACCTGCACGAGGACATCCCGGGGCTCAAGGATGGCCACAAGCCAGCAATCTCCCACAGGTACTGCCCTGGGGATGCCAGGGATGCAGCCCTGCAGGCAGCCTCTTGGTCCTGCAGGAATTCTTGGATCTCCTTGTCAGGAGCCTCCAAGGTGTTTCTCCAAGCGTTTTGTTTCCTGCTAGTTAAACGGAGTTGCAGTTGCTGCACACTTGGATTACAAGGTTTTTGTTCTGTCTCTGTATCCCACCTGCATCATCTATATATCCCTGTATCCCTATATCCATCACACATCTGTGCTTATTTTAAAAACAAGCACAGAATTGTAGTTCCCATTACTGTCTCACTTATTCCCATCGAGATAAAGGTCTGCAAGGGCACTCCAAGGTTTTATGATTATTAATTTGTTGTTTAACTTCTTCATTTCTTTATCATTTTCTTGCCTTTCATACCATAATGTTCCTTGTTTAATGCTGTTCCTTTTTCCTTAGGGTTTTATCTGTATTTCATGTTCTAGATCTCTAACTTGTGTGGTTTTTTTCTTGAACTTGAAAGGGACATCAAAAGCAAGAATGTGCTGCTGAAAAACAACCTCACGGCTTGTATTGCTGATTTCGGTCTAGCTTTAAAGTTTGAGGCTGGAAAGTCTGCAGGAGACACCCATGGACAGGTAAATCCTGAGTGATTTCCAGCAGTGATCCAGCTGTTACCTGGATGTAAACGGGAATTTCCCCTCAGGCTCATTGCACGGCCTATCCCTCTTTTCATGCTTGGACAATCTGGACAAAAACTTTTCGCAATATTTCATTAATTATTTAATCACTGTTGAGAAACTGAAGGATGAAACTTCCAAGATTTAATCCTAAGGCAGAAATTGGACAATTTGGACAAGAACTTTTCGCAATATTTCATTAATTATTTAATCACTGTTGAGAAACTGAAGGATGAAACTTCCAAGATTTAATCCTAAGGCAGAAACAACCGCGGCCGTGTTTAACCGGGGGCAAAGCTCGGATTTTATCTGGCAGCAGGCTGGGCTTGACTGTGGGCACAAATGTGGGTGTTTTGGTGGCCTTGCAGGTGGGCACCCGCAGGTACATGGCTCCAGAGGTGCTGGAAGGTGCCATCAACTTCCAAAGGGATGCATTCCTGAGGATAGACATGTACGCCATGGGACTGGTGCTCTGGGAATTGGCCTCGCGCTGCACGGCCGCCGACGGTGAGGAACCTTCCTGTGGGAATGTGGGACAGGGAAAAACACAAACTTCCACAGCCACTGGAGGGTTTGATTCACAGCCTTGGAAAGAGCTGGGGTTAATGTAATGAGAAAGGTACACAGATATTATTAAGTAGAGAAATTACAAGCTTACGTTGCTATAGTTGCAAGTAAAAATATGCCTTAAGTAAGTAAGAAACTGTATTAGGTGAGATGGTGGAGAGTTTGAAACTGTAATAGGTTTTTTAAACTGTAATAGGTTTTATAGAGTTATTTAGTTGTTATAATGGAAATATCTGTGTTGTTATAATAGAAATATCTGTGTTGTTATAATAGAAATATATGTGTTGTTTATTTAGTTGTTACAATAGAAATATCTGTGTGTACCTGAGCTAATTGTTGGGTGAAAAGCAGACGCAGTGTGGCAGAACTTAGAAAGTAAAAACAAACTCTGTGCCAGCTGTCCATTGGACCAAAATGTTCTGTATTGCTGTGTGCCAAAGA
Organism: Anthoscopus minutus; assembly: GCA_013399455.1. Classification (NCBI taxonomy): domain Eukaryota; kingdom Metazoa; phylum Chordata; class Aves; order Passeriformes; family Paridae; genus Anthoscopus; species Anthoscopus minutus. The sequence continues at coordinate 58,511 of VWYI01020787.1, forward strand.
AACTTGTGACTGCCTTTGGGTATGGCCCACCTGTTGCTCCAAAATGTCACACCTCGAGACTGATGCGTTATCTGATTTATCTGAGCAATGAATCCACTTAAGAGCACCTCGTGGTGGTCCCATCCTTGTTACTCCTGGAGTGTCCCAGGCCAGCTTGGACAGGGCTTGGAGCACCCTGGGCTAGTGGGAGGTGCCCAGCTCATGGCAGGGGTGGCACTGCATGGGCTGTAAATCCCTTCCAACCCCAGCCACTCTGGGATTCTGATGGTGGCTTACATTCCCAACATGGCAATCTTCTCTTTCTCTTTTCCAAGCGGTTGGTTGAACCTGTGTTTCCCTCTGCAGGCCCCGTGGATGAGTACATGCTGCCTTTTGAGGAGGAGATTGGCCAGCACCCCTCCCTGGAGGACATGCAGGAGGTTGTGGTGCACAAGAAGAAGAGGCCTGTCCTAAGGGAGTGTTGGCAGAAACATTCTGTAAGTGTGACCCAACCTACTGCTGCAAGGATTTGAATCCCATGTTCTGTCCATGTTGTGTCCATCACACTGGGGCTTGGGAGGGATTTAATAATTCCAGGAGGAGTTAAATGGGCTGTAAATGTTCCTCGTCTTAAAGTTTTCTTTCTGCATTATTAGAAAGTGAGTGATTTTTTTTTCCTGGTTTTTGGTGGAAGAGGTCCTGGAGTTACTTTTCACTGAAGTCCCATTGGGGGGGCTGAGGCATTCACCTTTTTAAAACACTGTGAGGCTGCAGCACTGCAGGCTTTGCCCTCTGTTGTTGAGCAGCTTTTGTTCAATAGCACAGAACAAAGCAAAACTGAGGCCCCACGGGACACTCCAGGTTCACACCAAAGCCAGCCCCGCATCCTGTGGGACACAAAAGTTCCCCTTGGCCAGGTGTCCCTGCAAATGCCACCAAAATGGGCCCCCTTAGTGCCCTGGGTGTGTGATGGTCCTGCCTGGCTTCCCGCAGGGAATGGCGATGCTGTGCGAGACCATCGAGGAGTGCTGGGATCACGACGCCGAGGCCCGGCTGTCCGCGGGCTGCGTGGAGGAGAGAATCATCCAGATGCAAAAACTCACTAACATTATAACAACAGAGGACATCGTGACTGTGGTCACAATGGTGACAAACGTTGACTTTCCTCCCAAAGAATCCAGTCTATGATAGTTGCACTGGTCATGGAAGTGACCACAGGACTCTTCACTGGAGCTGCTACAGCGCACGGACTGCTGGCGTCACTGCTGTTCTGGGGGCAAGGACGGATGGTAAGTGTCTCTGGAACATCACCAAGAGGTGTTTATCCTTTGTTTTCCCCCTCCTCCTCCTCCTCCCCAACGTGGATCCATGAGACTTTCTGCATTCCCTGCTTACACCTGAAGGACGTGACTGAGAACCCCTCACGTGCTGATAAGGAACTTACAATGAAGAATCCGGACCTGAACGGGCTAATGAGCATTTTAAACACTGACATCCGATTTCTTAATCCCTGTCAGAAGAGACTAATTCCTTTAAATGAACTACTGTTATTTTTTTTAAATCAAAAACATTTCATTTCAGATTTAAAAACAACAAAAGAAAAAAAAAAAAAAAAAAAAAGGGTAACTTGTTTTTATTGCATTCGTTGTTGTTTATAAAATGACTATTGTAATGCGACTACGACACAGCTTGTGAATGTTCCGTGTGCTGCTGTTCCGTGTACAGAAACAAGAGTAATCAATGGGATAGAGCAAAGAGGCTTCCAAGTATTACTTAACCTCCCTCAACCAGGTATACCTCAGTTCCACCTCGCTAAATTATAAATGACAACACTAATTGGAATAATAAACTGCTCCGTGTTTTGTAAATGATGTATTCCCAATTCCCTGTGTTATTTAAGAAGGGGAAAGCTTCATGCCCCCCAGGAAGTGGCCATTCCTAGAGCCGTGTTTTTAGCCTTTTCTTGTACTCGCTTGTTGTGTATAAAAAAAAAGAAAAAGTGCTGTTTATTGAAAGAAAATTTTCCTCCCTCTTTTAGTTGAAAGCTTTTCCCTCCATTTCCCAGAGTATCTCATCCATTTATTTAACTGAGTACTATTTAGGTTTGCTGTGTCTGAGGAATATTTGAAACCTTAAGCATGACTTTTTTTTTTTTTTTTTTTTTTTT
>VWYI01020787.1:60668-75775 GCA_013399455.1 Anthoscopus minutus
CTTTTTTTTTTTTTTTTTATTAATTTTCTCTGAGCTGTGACACTGGAAAGCTCTGAATTCTTGTTGTTATTTTGAAAAAGAGTCTTTTTCCTATTTATGTTTGTGCCGAGGTCGCCGCGTGTTCCCTGTCCCGCCAGGCAGTGGGGGCTGTGTCACTGTTTCAGGATCACCTCAGGAAGCTCAGTTCCCCCAATTCCTCACCCTCTGCTTGGAGATTTGCAGCTTCCCTCCACTCAAAGCTCGGTGCCATTTGGAGGGGAGTGCAGCTCACTGCCCGTGAGCCACAGGTTGAGCCTGGAGTCACACACAAAGCCACAGATTCCAGATCCTAAATGCTACAAATTTCAGGGATAACCTAGTTCTGCTCACAATATGCAACGACCATTCCGAGGTAACGAAAGGAATTGCAATGTCCAGAGCACAGACTCACAAAAAAACGAGGAAAAACGTGGCAATGGCTTCACAACTCCAGCACTGGAGGTCAGGATGTCAAGCCTTATGCTGGAATTATGGTGACTGGTAGCTGGGTGCCAAAGTGCTTCTCCCAAATCCTGTCCCACTGCTTTGATTGGATCCTTCACACCAAATTCCAAGGAAAATAAATGTTGTAACCCCCTGGAGCACAGAGCTGGCAGCGGCCCGTGGTGTGCTCTGTGTCCTTGTCTCCGTGTGTCCACCCCAGTGTCCCTGGAAAGCAGCAGGTGCGAGCTCCTGCAGGCTGCCTGGAACCTGGATCTGGGACCTGCATCCCTGGGAGCCGTGGGATGTGCTGGGTAAAGCAGAGCCAGCTCTGGGAGGGAGAGGGAGGGATGGAGGAAGGGCTGATGTCCCACCCAGGGCCGGGGCTCTGCTGTCGTGGCTGTGCCGAGGATCCAGCTCCAAGGGGCCGTTGGAAAAGGGAAAGAAATCCAGATTGTGGGGCCCTCCTGACTGGACACTTCCCTTTGGCTTCTGTTTTTGCTCTGCTTTAATTAAACTTCACACAGAGCAGGACAGGACTGGAGTTCTGAACAAATCCCAGCCCCATCCTTCCCCACAGACACCTCGGGGCTTTTGACCCTTCCCTGGCCAAGGCAGAGCCAGGGGCTGGTTCCCTTCCGTGAATTCGATGCCAAAACTGAAGCTGTACCCAAGTCCCTGCTGTGTGTGACCCTCCCCGAGGAGCTGCTGCGGGCTCGGGGCTGGCTCCTACCTCTGGGATATCCCTGCTCAGCTCCTGTTCCACTCCCAGCTTCCTGGGATTTACCAGCATCATGTAGCGTCCCTGCTCCTTCCCAAAGCTTTTGATCTCCCCAGAATGATCTCCCCGAGCTGTTGTGTGTGTGAGGTGCCCCCAGGGCCTTGGGAAGGAATTCCTGTTTCACTTCGGAGCTGTGGGAGAGGGCAGGATCCTGGCAAGGTGGTGCTAGGGAGGATTCTGGCATTGTCCCTTCGTGCCTGGCCTCAGCAGGTGTGGTTTGTGTGTGTGAGAAGTTCCTGTCCCGCTGGCTCAGAGCTGCTGCAGGGGCTGGAACCGGTGCTGCCCTTCCTGGGGTTTTCCCCAGCTCTCAAGGAGTCACCAAGGACAGGAGCCCCAGCGCTGTTCTCAAAGCTCCCCAGCAGCCAGGGCTGCTCCTGCTCCCATCAGCCCCGGCACAATCAGCCAGGCCAGCCCTGCTCCTCCTCCCCAGCTTTCTGATCCTTTCTGGGGACGTTTCAGTTGATCAGGAACACTTGGTACAAAACACAGGAAGCTGCAGTGCACATCCCCGGGTTAAGGACTCCAGTAGCATCCTTGATGGAACATCTGTTACCTCAGATACTCAACCAGCAGGACTGCTTTGCTTTCTCCCTCCACTTTGTTTTTTCCAGTCCATCTCCTCCTCGTTACCTCTCGAGTTTGGTGAGCGATTACTTTAACTTTCCTCTTTGTATTTGTCAGTGTTTTGGGCACAGGTTGTTGTACTACTGTCAAAAGGCACTTGCTGCTTTTCTGCAAGTGCCAAAAAACCAACCAACCCCCCCTTCGCCCTCAATAAAGTGATTGTTAAATATTGTACAAATACAAATGTATACTCTGCCCTCTTCCCCAGCGGGAAAATAAAAAATGTGACTACTCTGACTTGCAAATGCTTCTTCAGAAACTTTTATTTCAGACTCACGGGGCTGGTCCTAGAGCACGTCTTGAGCCAAACTCCAAATTGAGTATGGAAAGATGTTACCTTGTACTTGGCACAGAATAGACCTTGCAGCTGAAGCCTGTTGGATTAAACATGTCATGAAGTAAATTTCATTTGTGATTAAAGGTTTAATTGGGTCCATTTTCCGTGTCAAGTAAGGTTTGAGATGGAAAAAGTGCAGTGTGAGCTTTGACCTGATGGGGCTACATGTAGAAGGGAGCCAGGAGGAAAGATCAGAGCTTGGATTTCTCCAAGTGGGAACCAAGTGTGAGAGCAGGAGTTGGCACTAAGCTGAGCTAAAGCCCCTTAGGGTTTGAGGGAGCCCCGGTTCTGGCTGCTGGAAAGGAACAGCAGCACCATTCTCCCTACAACATCCCAAATGGATCAGCATTTTCCAAAAACCTACTGATGTGAGCACCTTCCTGCAGGGAAGCATTCATTCCCTCCAGAGCTGTGCTCAGCTCAGAGCCAGCTGAGGGAGGAGGCTGCCCACTGCTTCACATCCGTGGGGCAGTTGGGGTACACCTGCAGGGCATCCATGATCTGGCTGCTGTCCAGCAGCAGCTTCATCAGCAAATATTCCCGCTGTGCCCGCACCGACGGCCGCTCCAGCGGCTTCACCAGCTCCAGCTGCAGCAGGTGCTCAAAGGCCTTAAAAACAGGAAAAGGAATGGAAGGGAACATCATTCCTGCCCCAAAATGTCACTAGAGGACATGAAACAGCAGAGTGGATTCAAATCACAGCAGTGAGGTTTGATCCCAGTGAGGCTGAAGCCTTTATTTGGGGTTTTTACCCTTTTTATCAGGTGTTCCCACACAGGTCACCATGAGTGGCCAAAGGAACCACCTCTGGTGCCACTGGTGGGACAAATGAAAAACCCACTCAGAACAGCTGTGGGACATTGTTCTGAGAGCCAAAACCTAGTTACAAAAAACTGCCCTTCAAAGAGAAGTTTCCCAGAAGATTTTCCCTTGGGAACAGCTCAGCCCCTGCCAGGCTGGAATCTCTCTCAGGCTCAGAGAATCCTGTGCACACCGAAACACCCCACTCCCTTCTAGGGCTGTGTTTGACCACCCCAGTCTGTGCTCTGGAAAATAAAATCCCAATACTTTCTAATTGAAAATGCATTTCAGGCTCACCTTCATGACAACTGGCTTCTCAAAGTTGTACATGGAATGTGCCTTCCTCTGGATGAACTTCTGGAATTCTGTAGCAATAGAGGAGGAAAAGTAAAGGACCACTAAGAAGGAAGTGAGTGGGGTAGGGTTTGTAAGGCTCAGGCATTGCTCTCACCGTTGTAAACCATCTGGAAGTTGAATGGTTCTCCATCATAGACCTCATTCAGGTGTTTCATGGCTATGATGAGGCAGATTTCCAGCACAGACAAACCTGCAGGGGAAGGCAGCAATCCCAAATATTTCCCTTGAGCACATCAGGAACACGGGCAGTCCACCCACCCTGTTTATTCCCCTATTTTTATATGCTCCAGGCCTCACCCATTGTGTTCTGCATCCTTAGTACGTAAGGAAATTCCAGAATTGGAGAGGATTGATAAAAGAACATTTGTTTGCTGTGTATTTGAAGCAGAAATGCTCAGGAATGGGCTGTTCCCACCAAAAAGCAAGAACTGCAAGTATCTAAGTGGGCACTGTAACACCCCCAGGCCTGTGGGAGCTCAGAGGCACCGGCCATGCCCCTGCAGCTCCCAGGGAACTGTCCCCACACAGCCCCTCTCCCACCAGGAGGATTCCAGGGAGGGACCTGACCCTCCCCATGCTTCCAGGAACAATCTGGGGAGGAGCTGGGCTTTACCATGGACAATGTTTGCCTTGGAGTCGGCTCTGTGCTGCCTGCTGGCCTCCTGCAGGTCTGCAGCTGTGAGCAGGGGGTGGTGCACGGTCACGGCACTGCCAGCCAGCATCTGCAACACACGGGGGCTCAGCCAGCCCAGCCCCACAGCCTGGGACTGAGCAAAGCTCCCTGCAACTGCACCTGCTGCAACAGCCATGGCTGAACCCCCACACACACACCAGGCTCATCCTGAAAACCCTGCAAAGCTGGCATGCACATTTCATTTTGCCAGGAAAGCTTTCCAGGCTTAAAACTTTAAAAAGCCTCCTGATTCCAGGAGATAAATCCTCATTAATCTGTTCTGTGTCCGTGGATCAGCACCTCAGAGGCTGCTGCAGGAATGGTTTGAGCTGTTCTGCACCTGCTTTTGTAGCCAGGAACACCTCCCACTGTCCCAGGGACACCTTCCCCTGTCCCAGGCTGCTCCAAGCCCCATCCAGCCCGGCCTGGGACATTTCCAGGGATCCAGGGGCAGCCCCAGCTGCTCTGGCAATTCCAGCCCAGCCAGGAATTCCCAATTCCCAAGATCCCATCCAGCCCTGCCCTCTGGCACTGGGAGCCATTCCCTGGCTCCTGTCCCTTGTCCCCAGTCCCTCTCCAGCTCTCCTGGAGCCCCTGCAGGCCCTGCCAGGGCTCCAAGGTCCCTCCAGACCCTTCTCTTCTGCACAGTTTGTCCAGCAACTCCTCACTCATCCCTCCAGAATCCCTATTATGTGCTTTTATTGGGAAGTTGACTTCAGAGCAGAGAAAAAAGGCTCTTTCCAAAGGAAGAGCTCAGCACATGCTGCAGAAACCCCAGGGGAAGCTGAGCTCAGCTCTGACCTGCTCTCAGGAGGCTGCTGAGCCTCCTTTCCTGGCCTCCACTGCAGCCACAGGGACAGATTTGGGTGCCCTGCCCTAGGGATCACTGCAATCCTGCAGGGAGGAGCTGTGAGCACTGGAGCCAGCCCAGGGGCAGGGACACAGGGATATCTTAGGATGGTTAAGTAAGTATTTGTTATTTATCCTCTGTCAAAGTCTCGGTGCATTTATATGAGCTGTGTTCAAAGCAGAATTAGGGAGGCAGCTTAAATTTAAAAAAGAGCCTCCAACAGAACTGCAGCTCCTGTGAGGGGATGGGAGGAAGTTCAAGTAGAAAAAACAGGTTTTTCTCCTGGATTTCAGGATTCACCAAGAACCAAAAGAAGTCTCACAAAGGAAAAAAAAATAGTTTCAAAGTGCTTCACCTACAGTCTTGTTTTATATATGGAAAGGCTTGGAGAGAGTTAAATAGCAAAGCTCAGTCCCATCTGAACAGTCCATCCTCCCAGGGGAACTGCTACAGAAACTGGAGTTACCCCCACTCCCTGGCACAGCACAGGGGGGCAAAGCCTGGCAGGGGCCAGCACTGGCAGAAGTTTCATAAAATGATGTTTGAGACAAAGCTCAGCTCCATGGCCTGAAAAGCACAAGAGCTGCTTGGCATTACTGCAAAGGCAGGAGGTGCCACAGGCACCCAGACACGCACCAGGAGCAGCTGCAGCGAGCGCAGGTCTTTGCTGTGCTGGAAGAGGCTCTGCAGCACGTCCTGCACAGCTTTGTCCTCTGAGAGATGCTGCCAGAAACAACAAAGTGACATTTTAACCACCTCATACTCACTTCTAATCATTTCACACTCATCTGTGTGTAACACAGGAAAAGTAACAGGTAAATGGTTTTTTTTAAGAGCTCACTTTACACCTGACAATACAATTTTCAGGTTCAATCTCAGCTTTCTGGTCTTTCCTGTGACAATTTTACCTCCAGATTTCAATAAGCAAAGATTCTCTACAATAATTTATTCCGTAACACACTCAGCTAGTGAAAGGAAATGCCAATCTTAGGTAAAAAAGCTTTACACTTTTAAAGGATATGTGTATAAAGTAAACCAGCTTTACATCTTAGAATTTTTCCCAAAATCAAGTATAAAGTGCTTTAAATACCTGAACATTATTATTCCATTTTTGTGCAAAAGATTCATCAGGAAATTCAGCAGGAAGGGAAAGCTGTTTCTTAAATATCTTAATGTATTGTTTAAAATCAAAGGAATTCATCAAATATATCTGTCTGTGGGAGAACCTTGACTTTACTCTCTTCTCCAAGAGCTCCAGGATATCCTTGATGGAAAAAAAAGGGAAAACCAGTAATTTAAAAAGCAGAAGAATTTGATGTTTTCTTTATTACAGCACAAACAAATCACTAAAGTGTGCTGAAAAAGGAAAGAATTATTGAATTCTCAGGCTTAAAATGTTGTACTGTAAAAGTTAAATGTTCTAACAAGACCTTTGCTGATTATTTTAATTGATGTGCCTTGCAATGCCACCAACCATCCCAGCCCACGTGATGCTCCACATCACACAGGATCATTTGTTGCTAGGAAACCCAGCAAAATTTCTCCATAGATTATGGAAATATTTCAGCTGCTTAAGGCTGAATCAAACCTTGGAGCCTATCAGGGCTCTGGACAAGTTGTTGTGTGGTCAGCTGACAGACCACGTGCTTTTTGTCAGCCTGAGAGAATACTTAAAAATCCCCAAAAATACTTCAGAGCCATAAAAAAGCCCTCAAAACCAGCAGCTGTCAGCTCTGGAGACACTTCCTTAATTACACTTAAATCAGGTGACAAAGGGTGCTAAATAATGGGTGAGGAGCACACCAGACTCAGGACAGTGATGATGCAAAAGGAAAGACTGTAATTCATTAAACCAACAATTAACTTTTTTATTAACTTCCAGAAATTTGCCCAGCTGGGTATCAGCTAATCCCAGTCAAACCCAGAATCAGGCTTTTACAAGAGATTTGAATTATTCTTCTTCCTGTTATAACCCAACCATCTCAAGCAGCAACAGCTCATTGTGAAAATGGGATCAGTTTTCTCAAGTTTCCATAGTGTTCCTCAGGAATTATTTCAGTGTGCACACAACCTGTATTCAAGGTAATGCCATTGTAAAATCACAGGGAATTGAACTGGGATCCTAAACCCATTTTCTAGCAAAAGTGCCCTACTGAAGTGGTTACTAAAGAGATTTAAACACAGCTGCTGCAACTCTGTCCTTGCCAACTGCCAGCCAAGAAATGCAGGAGCCCCTCCAAAGAGTGAACCAGTCTAATATTCAATGTGTGTGCTTAGAAATGTTCTTTAGCAGTGAAAACTGAAGGCTTTGGGCACCTTCCATTTGCTCTCAGCACAAATTAAGGTGTTTTTACATCACCTACCCCGATTCAAAAGTTAGAAAAATGGATAATTGAGAAAAGTCTCTTAGGAAGTTAAGGTTCCAGGGAAGAAGTCATTCCAACTAAGACAAAAGTCACTTTAAAACAGCTAAAATCTTTGAATGAGGAAATTTCTTACCTGCCTACAGGTGAGTCCAATAACTGTCACTGGGGTCTGTGCAGACTGGGAGATGTCAAAGAGGTTGTAGAGCAGGGTCTGATTTTTGTGGTGGACAAACAAATCAAACTCATCCAGGACAAACAAAATGGGGCAGCTGCTGGTTCGGTTTCCTGAGAGAGATTTGGAGAGTTAGCAGGGCAACTTCAGCATTGCTACAGCTTGCTGTAATTATGGGGTTAAAAATGCACAGATTTTCTTGCAGCTTTTCACTAAGCCCTCCTTTCCTACAGGTACAACAGCAAAAAGGAAAACACGTGGAAAAACTGGGAAGGTTTTGTAGTGCTCTGCCAAGCAGCATTTCTGGCTACAAGGAAGACAGACTTGGCCAATTTTGTTTTAAAAGCAGTATTTCTAATAGCATCAATCTGGATAAAAGAACCTGCCCTTCTCGTGCAAGCCTTTCCAGCACATCAGGTGCATTTCTCAGTATCAGGTGGATATGCTATATTCAGTGCAGTAATTACTATTAATTGGTTTTTATGTTGTTTTGTAACCAGGACACCTCTCCTTGGGCTAAGATTCTTCATTCCACCTGTAAAGCAGAAATAAAAACTCTGCTTTTCAGTCAAGTGACCCAGAGTTTCAGAACAGGGGTTTTTAGTGTTTACCTCTCCTCAGAGCTTCAAGGAGGAAGGCAAGGTTTTCAGCAAAACTGCCCTAGACAGAGAATAAAGAAGTTTCAGAACAGATTTGCAGTGTCATTCTCAGAATTGTTTAACTACAGCAAATTCAGACATGCAATGCAAGTAATTTCCTTCCAAAAATCTGCTGTCAAAAATGTCCACTGGTAATTCTTGCTGTAGAATCCTAAACTCCTCAGGACGAGAAAAATGATGGATAACTCTACATTCATCCACTGTTTTTCCAGTCTGAGATCCCCAAACTGCCTCAGACAGGCAAAAAAAAGTGATCAGGAGAATGCCTGCAATCAGCTAAATTCACAAGCAGCTCTATCCTTCCTGACACAGCTGTTTGCATCCTCATTTTCCAGCCCCACACATGGGAAAATTGCCACCCAATGTGCTCCACTGACAAGGAGCAGGATGCAGGGTTTAAATGGCAACTTCACTGAACAGATGGAAGCATCAAACACTTCTGAAAAAAAACCACTGAATGGCTGTGCCCATCCTGTGCCAGTTACACAAATTCTCCCACTCTGCTGCACTCCAGGTGTGAGATGAGAAATAATGAACTGAAGACCACAAGCCCTGTCAAAGGGGGCAGAAAAGCCAATTTAACCTCTGGAGGCAAGTTACAGAAAATGAAGGAAATTTCTTTACAACCACCCTGGCCACTCTCTTTAGGACTGGCTTCAGTACTAATGAAAATCAGTTTATCTGTGGGAAAAGGGAAATAGCAGCAAATATTTTTAATAGAAATTCCATGAAAATGAGACCTCTAGGAAGCCCGGATAGACTTCCTTTATGGATAGACCAAAAAAAGTTGGTAACATACTAAAGATTCTGCTTTTTGGTTGGTTGGCTTGCTAAATCTTTGTTTTGAAATGTTAAAAACAACATTCCCAAATTCCCTACCCCTCTGAACAGAGTTTCTTTGGAAGTTTGTTTCAATAAGGAGCTTGTTAAGAGAGACCTCCCTTTTTCCCTCCTGTAAGGCATGAGTTGATGTATTTTTGAAAGATGGTAAGAATGCATGAGTATTGCTCCATCAGCAAAGGGAACCTCAGCACTTGTGTGGAACTGCTGGCAGACACAAAGTCCCAGGTTCCCAGGAAAGGGTTTTTGAGGGGCAAGTGAAGTCACTCACAAAAACTTTGTCCCCAACCACATTTTCCAGCTGCAGCTGCCTGGTGATCTCCTTCAGGGCCACTTTATCATCTGTCTGCAGAAGCCCTGAAAGAAAAGGATTCTTCATGAAGAACTGGCAGTTGCCCCTCACTCCCACTAGAAACTTAACCAGCAGCTTCTCTGCCTTTCCAGCCTTACAAAGCTCTGCCTTTCTAAAAACTGGACTGGACAGGAGTTCTCTGTACCTGACATGTAACTTAATTCTGCCACTAAGAGCACAGAGTTCCCTCCTTGTAAAGAATTGCAAAGAGAGGCATTTTGGAACTCACAAACATGTCCATAATTTAGGCTGGACTGAATTGCTGAAAGCAAAACTTCTCCTCAGTCCATACAAAAGTGGAAAGAACAGAACCCTGGATCAATGATGCTTTACTTGCCATTCAGATGGACTTCCAAGAGGTTCTCGCTCACTTGTTTCATTTCCCTGAGGTCTTTTAAGACATGATTTAATAACTAGGAAAGAAAAAATACAGAATTTCTGTGAGAAGATTAATTTTTTAACAGCAAGGAACGTGTAATTACAGGTATTAAAGGACAGGAATTCTGAAACAGAGTGTAAGGTTTCATTAGGGAACATGTTTGAGTAATTTCCAGACTAAAATACTAAAATGACAACTTTGCATTCACCAGCATGACTGTGGCAATTACATTTGTTCATTCTGCTAAACTGGGAGGGAGAGGAAAATAACTCTGGTATTTCAGTTACTTATTTTTTGGGATAATATCTGGGGCTTTTGTCTAATCAAAAAGCTTTATGAATTTGAGATGTGAGAGAATTTGGCTCGAGTTGGTGTCATATTCAGCTTCATGGCTTCTTTGGATGCTGTACAAAGAAACTCTCTGCTTTAAATCTTTAAAGAAACTCTGCTTATTCAGAAAATTAAAACTGCCCACGATTACAACAACTGCTGCTTATAAAACTCCCAAATTTTCTGTCCACCAAGAGCTTGTTACTAGTAAAAGCTTGTATTAAAATATCTATAAGCAGTGGAGATGTTAAATTTAAAAATTAAGAAGCTACTACGCTTTGGCTTCTTCAGAGAAGGATTTGTAGCTCCCACCCATGTGCAAGTACAAATATATAAATATACACACACATGATTTTCTTTACTCCAGCATCTTTCACTTGATATATAAAAAGGAAGTAATTCATTCTGCACAGGTGATTTTGCTAACTTATATTCTGTCTGAAAGGACCATAAATTTTCACCACATCATTTAATGCAAACATTAAAGACTTGAGTGTCTGAATAATGTTGAAGCATTGAACACTTAAGTTAGGGGCCTTCCCTTCATGTGCCTCAGCTAAGGGGAATTCCCTTAAAATACAAAGCCTGCACTTTTAAACCATAACCACCAAACAATATTCTGCTCCATGGCAGGTAACAATATTCCTGACCATTCCCTGCACACACACAGCTATGGAGAAACCCACCCCTCAGACTACTCCTTTTATTTGGATGCCTTTTCATCCTTTTTACAATGAGCACCCAAAACCAGGTTAATTAAAGAATAATCAGAACACAGCTTTAATTGCAAAGACAAGGGTTAGGAACAGATTTCTCCATGCTGTTCCTGAACAGAATCATCCCACAGAAAGTCCTGGAACGTTTTGAATTTCTATGCAAACCATCAGCAATTCTCTCTGTAAGGAGAGGCAGAGATGAAAATGCAGCTGTGAGGGCTCCCAGGACTTCAGTGAGGTTCTGTTGGATCCCATGGAAAGCTCCAAGAGCTGCTCCTACCGCGCTTTTCCCGGATCCCCGGGGTCCAATAACGAGGGCGGAATTACTCTCCCCGTGCACCGTGGTTCTTCTCAGCAGCTCCAGCAAATGTCTGTGTAGGGAACAGAAACAGCCTGAAAACCTCAAAGCTGACAACATTCCCCAAAACCAGGGAAAATTCAAAGAATTAAACTCCATCTACTTCAGCTTGCTCTGAGAGCCAACACTCCGGGCATGCAAAATGTAATACAATAAAGTACAAAAAGGGCTCAGTGATCAGAGCTGTTAAAATACTTTAAAATATTAAAACACGCAGAAGTTGAGAGCATCACTAATTCATAAAGTTCTGCAATTCTCTGCCATGAAAGGACAGACTTCAATAATTATTTCTTTCTCTAAGAAATAGATTGCTTTCTGTGCTACCACTATTCCTCACCAGCTCTAAATTACCTGCAGCTGGGCTCATCACCTCAAACCACTTTTAAAAGTGCTTACAGCAACCACTGGCACCTCCAATTCCCAAATCCTTACACATTAGGAATGTGCTTCTGGAATATGGGACACAGACATCCTGCTACTGCTTCAGAAGGGCTGAGAGAGTCCTCATGGAACAGTGCACTTGATTTTCTGAGCCTGAGAGAGTTTTCAGCCTGGCAGGGGCTGATCTGATCCCAAGGGAAAATCTTTTGGGAAACTTCTCTTTCAAGGAGTGTTTCTTATAAATAGGTTTTGGCTCTCCAAGCAATGTCACACAGCTGTTCTGAGTGTGTTTTTCTCTTGTTCCACCAATGGCACCAGAGGTGGTTCCTTTGGCCAGTCATGGTGACCTGTATGGGAACACCTGATAAAAAGGGTAAAAAACCCCAAAATAAAAACTTCTGCATCATTAAAATCAAACCTCGCTGCTGTGATGTGAATCCACTCTGCTATTTTGTGTCCACCAGTGACAGGTGGGTGTGCTCACTGTTTGAGAGCCAGCTCCAGCCAAGAGCCCCAATACATCTTGGGAAGGAAAACAATCCGAGCTGGGGAGTTCCCTGAGATTTCCCTCCAGGATAATTCACTCATTGAGTAGAACACAGGCTGTAAATTGCTTTTCAGAATTCCAGTATAAAGAGGGGAGGCTTGTTTTGTAGAAGTGACATGAACAGAAATACATTTCCTCACAACAGCAATAAAATGCCTCTGAGAGCTCTGCAGGTACAGCACACCATTTTAACACATGGTTTTGTCCCTCTTGTAATGAAAACCTGTGCTCACATCAGGTGATTCCACTTGCATAAAGTCAGTCTTGGAAAAATTAATTGTTCAAAACAAGTTCTTTAAATACATGTTTGTTATCTGCAGAATTTGACCTGCACCTGTAAAATGGTCAGTACTGGGATAGGGCTATTGTCACAAAAAGTTTCTTCTTCCTAACCCTAAATTCCACACCTGGATGACTCCAGAAGTCGGTTTAAATATGAGTCTCTACTTCAACAAACAAATGAAGTTGGCACAGAAATTTTAAGATTTACTTCTAACACAGTTCACAACAAACAGGAGAAAATCTGAAGTAAAAATAAAGTATGACAGCACGAGAATTGAACTTGCTGCTTTGCCAGGCCATTAGACAAAGTCTTAGAACATGCACTGAAAGGATCTTTCAGTCTCAAAAAGAAAAGTGCTTCATCAATGAGAGATGCAAAACAAGGACAAGAAATCCAAAACTCAGAGCCTGACAAAACCAGAAGGGACCTGTTGTACAAAAACCCTTAAAATCTGAGGCAAATAATTTTTAATATGCTGGGCTGAAAGTAAAATAAACCCGTATCATTTAATAAAACATAGAAACAGAAAATTCTGACTTCACCAGATTATTTTACTACTGCAGTTAAATCAGGAACCACTGAGCCCTAGAGCCTGCTCCCTCACCTGTACTGCTGCTTCATCCCAAACAGTTTTCCAGCAGCACAACGGTGACAGAATCTTTCACGTAAGATTTTTTGCACCTACAGATGTAACACAGAACAGGAAAAATGTTTGGGGCTTCAAACACCAGAATTTGCCAATAATGTAACTACAGCAATAAGATAACAGTAAATTAGGCACTTTTGTGGTCTTACAAATATTCTGTAATACATAAATCTTCACTGTCATCAGTGAGAGAGGAGTCCTGAAAGTAAGAATAAAGTTGCAGGAGGCAGAGTATTGTATAAATATTATATAAAGGAGAAAAAGCAATTAGAAAAGATTCAAATATAAGGAATCACTGAGCCAAGGGTAATTCACTGCAGAATGCATTGCAGTTTTTAACCAGCAACTTTGGGAAAACACGAGACTAAGGAATTAAAAAAGCCAAACAAACTAAAAAACAATTTGGAAGCTGCTGTCCTGCTGCCAAAAAAGTCACCTGGGTTCTGATTCACCCTACAAACTGGAAGATAAGAAAATCTGAATGGATAAAAACAGATTTATGCAAATCTTTTGCCATTAACAGTTGCAAAAGCACAAGACAATCCTTTAAGATTTTTACTGCATTATTACTGTAACATTTGAAGCAAGCAACATATGAGAAGCTGAAAGAAATACAGACACAAAAGCCACTTACAGCCCTAAAAATTGCATCCAGTATTTGTACAAGTCTTTGGTCTAGGGAAAAACAATACAATGACATGAATGGCAGAGGGTGGAAAAGTTCCATAACTTGAAAACAAACTAATGAATAAAGATGTTACTGACCTGGGAAATGCACTCAGCACTTTCTTCACTGCTCTCCTTCAACTTACGCTTGCTCATTGCAGAAGGCTTCATCTTTGAAGAAAAGAAGATACACATTTTATTGAACTGCACTGCTTTCCAAACAATCCTAGTCAGAAACTGCACTGAGATGTTGGTCATTTTTAAGGGCTGTAATGAACATCTGTTCCTAACTAATGAAGATGCAGCAGTCCATCTTCCTAGTGAAAAAGAGACAGAACACTGAAAGCATTTTAAATTTACTTCTTGATAACATTAAACCCATGTTTACACACATCTCCCAAACAGCACTGGATGCTTTAGAGAGTTTAAAATAACATCCTTATGTTTCTGCAAGCACATGGCAATACATCAAGACACGAGAATTATGTTTTTACAGGAGTAACTGGCCATCCTTGTTTATAATGTGTAGTTTATAATAATAACCACAGCATCTCCCTGGATAAGCTGGCTCTGAAGGGGACTTGAAGGGGATTGGAGTCCTCTGAGGAGATTTGGGTAGATCCAGAGGGGGCTTAAGGGGAAACTTGAAGGCACTGGGGACCTCGTGGGGGATCATGATGGGATTGAGACGTTTGAGTGGGTTCTGAGAAGGAAGTGACAGCCTGAAGGAAGCTCTGAGGGGGACTTGGGGTCTTGAGAGGGACTTCGGAGTGGTCTCGATCAGAGAAGGGTTTGGGAGAGGTCCTGAAGGATTGGGTGCAATTTATGGGGGCTAGGAGGGTCTGGGAATGCTCTGAAAAGGAATGGGGAAAGGGAGAGGGAAATGTCCATGAGGGAGTTAGGGAAGGTGGCAGTGGGGAAGGTGGGTGTCTGTGGAGTTTGATTTTTTGGCGCTAGGAGAGTCTATGATGACCCTAATTAGGCAATGGAGAGGCCTCAAAGAGCTTGGGAGGGTCCATGAGGGTCTGGGGCGACGCTGAGGGCGGGTTTTGGGAGGATCTTGAGAGGACCAATTGTGGTGGGGGCTACAGGGCTTGAAGGGTCCTTGGGCTGCTTTCCACCTCACCTGTCAGGCCATTCGCCTCCCCTCACATTTTCCCGCCTCTTCTCCATCATCCGAGACGGCCACCGCCGCTCGCCCGCCCCCCTCAGCCCTCGCTTCCCCCACTCACGGCAGCAGAGACCACCGGAGACCCCCCAGCACCCGAGATCCCTCCCCGGCAGCCATGCATCCTCTCAAAGAACGATCCCTCAGTGCCCGTTACCCTCCTCATAGGCTGCATCCGCGGCTCCCTCAGTGATGCCGGAGCCCGAGCAGACGAAGGGCGGGCGGGAGCGCGCATCCTCCGCTGCTCGGCACGTCCCGCCCGGCAGAGGCGGAGGGCTGGATCTCCGCCGCCCCCCTCACCTGCCCGCGCTGCCCTCACGGCGCTTTCCCGCCTCTCCTCCCTCACCTGCGGGCGGGACCCG
>VWYI01020787.1:76490-169115 GCA_013399455.1 Anthoscopus minutus
CGGCGGGGCGGGGGGGGGTGTTTGTTTACCCCGTGTTTACCCCCTGTTTACCCCGGGGGGGCACCGCCTGTCACTTGGGGCCCCTTCCCGGCGCCCCCCGCCCCAGCTTTGTTGTCGGGGGATGCTCCGGGGATGCTCCTTTGGGCCCCTCCGGAGCGGGAGGGGAGGGGGCTGATGGTGGCGGGGGCGCCGGGCAAAGTTCGGGGTGGCGCGGTGGGTGCTGAGCCCCGGCCGAGTCCCGAAAGTGTTGTTTTCCTGGGATAACAGGGAGCCCTGGCGTTGCCCCCCCAGGTTCCAGGCCGTTGTTTGACTTATTGTTTGAGTTATTAAACCCCTGCGGTGGTGAAGGTACAAAGACCACTTGTACAAAGACCCTTTCCCGAGCTGAACTTCCAGGGATAGGCAGTCCAAGAGCTGGACTTGGTGTTTGCAGGATTGGGATGTGGTTCGGTAGCAGCCCCTGGTTATCGGTGGTGCCCGGCTATATTTGGTCAATGGTTTGTTCAAATATATGCGTCTAGATGTGTTTTTCCATGGCTTTCTGCTGGGAAGGCCAAGTGTCTCCATCCCTGCTCACGGTGTTGGTCAGGTGCTGCTGGTGGACTGACCTGACCATGTTTCCTGCTGGTTCAAGGGAAAGTTACGTTTTAAAACGTCTGAAATAGGTTAAAATGTAATGGCTTTAAATGTCAAACTAAGTGCTGGACTCGAGGAAATGTTGGGAGAAGCCTTCTAGATGTTTGCATGGATCCAGAAGTAAGAGTTGGGGCATTAACGCCAAGTTGAAATGAGAGAGTCCCCTACACAAGTAGGATGTTTATATTGAAATTGCTGTTGTCTGCTTATTTCTGGAGCTTAATTATGTCCTCTGTAATTTCCAAAAGGCGGTTGGAGCGCTTTGGTTTATTTTGGGCTTATTATTTTTGGTTTATTAAGTGCTGAGTGCAGAACCATGGAGTAGGCCATGAGTGTGTGTTCCAGAGGGGCATCTCAGTTAAATGGTGGTCAGCAGAGAGTGTGTGTCATCTGTGGCTCATGCTGGAGGATGCCCACAAGAAAGAACTCTCCTGGACATGCTGGGCTATCTCCCATTTCTAATTTGTACACACGTGCTTGGCATGAAGCAGCAGTTTTGGGATCGGGCTGGGGAGTGTTTGTGAGAGCCATAATTTGACAGGGTGGAAAGAATAGGAGAAAACCAGAGCTGGATTGATGCTTGACAGTGTTGTGATGGAGAATTGGAGGTAGCAGCCATAACTGTAGTTCTTTCTAATAGTTTGCTGTTAGTTTTCTTCTTGCTTTTAATAACTTCGGGTTTAAACATGTGGGGGGGAAAAACCACAGCGGTGACAATGCCCAAAATCAGCAGATCTGTGTATAAACACCCATGATTTAAACACATGACTCTCCTTTTCGTTTACTACAGGTAGGAGTTGGACAGCAAAAGCCTGTCCAAGAGTAAAAGAGATAATTTCGTTATTTTATTTCATGACAGTGCTGCTTTTCTCAACCTGAGATCCCATTGATCTGCTTTGCTCTGTACATGGAAGCCTGTAGTGACTGTGGGATTACATTCCCTGTGAATGTAGAGCTGCAGCTCTGCCCCCAACTTCCATGGCCTACAGTGATGTGATGCATTAATTATTACAGGGATTTAACCATCTCCTTGTGTTTCAGTCTTTAAAGTAGCTATGGTTTGGTTTTATATGGTTATACAGTAAAATTGAACGGGATTCTGAAGCTGGGCAGAATAATTCAGGGTTTTCTCTTACTTTGAAGCCTAGAGATAAAATTACTGATAAACCTTCATTTCCACAGGCCTCCAGTCCTGCAGCCAAGTCTGTGCTGTGGGGTTGGGGTGGGAAGGGCCCTCTGAAGGGAGCACTGGTGGGACTGGCATTCTGGGTGGCAATTCCTGCATTTCTGTAGGCTTAGCACAAAGGGGTCTCAGGCTGATTTGGGGCCTTCTGGCTGCTGTCACAACCTGAACTGAAGGAATTGAATCTTTTAACCTGTGCTAGGAAAGATTGTGAATTATCAACAGCTGTAACTAAAAGGCAGCACAGTTTCCAAGAGCTGAAGGAATTGAATCTTTCAACCTGTGCTAGGAAAGATTGTGAATTATCAACAGCTGTAACTAAAAGGCAGCACAGTTTCCAAGAGCTGAAGGAATTGAATCTTTCAACCTGTGCTAGGAAAGATTGTGAATTATCAACAACTGTAACTAAAAGGCAGCACAGTTTCCTTTTATTTGGGTTCTTAAGCTCTTTTTGCTGCTATTATCGAGATATTTACAGGTGCTAATTGCTTTTAGGAGAACTTGGTGCAGATTTTCCTGTTCTTTATCTCTGGGGACAGAATTGATAATTATTTTGCTGTATTCTGGGTCAGTGACTTCCTGGGCTCTAAGGGCAGATAGTTTGGAATTAGCAAGGACCTGCCATGGCTGTGCAGAACATAAAGATGCTGTTTAGGCCTGACTTTAATAATGTTTCCGTGGAGTTTGCTGCTGTACCTTCCTTCCTTTGTGGACAAATGAGTTGGTCTCTGTTTGGATTAGGGAGGCGGATGTTTGAGGAGAATCTTTATGATGCAATACCTTCAATAATTGAACTTTTCTTGTACAACTTGCAGTCCTTTCATTCTTTGGCTCTGGAGGAATCAGTGTTTCTCCTTGCTGAAAAGCACTGGAGATCCTGGCATCAGTCACAGTCCTCTCCAAGATGGAATGCCTTGGGTTTCAGCTGGGTTATTCAATTTGCTTTGTCAGTGGATTATTTTTATTTTTTTTTTCCTGCTGCTCCTCATGGGTATTCCTTCTCTGTGGAAGATCAGTGGCTGGAATACAGTCTGTAAGGCCACCACAAGTTTGTGGATCAGCAGACAGTGCTCCCTGTGGATGTTCCCTGTGGAAAGCTGCAGGCCAGGTGGGAGGCCCCTCGTGCCCATCTGGAGCCCCACTAATGTCCCAGTGTCTTTCCATGGGCTTAAGAAGCCCCGTGCACAAAGCAGTTCAAATCTGTTCATGGCCACAGGCACCAATTTTGAAAGTGGCTGAGCTTCCTTGGCTAAAATCCTGTCAAAACTTTGGGAAAGTGGGGAATTCTGTTTGTTCTTTCAGACTTGTTGGGTTATCTGAGGAGTTAGTTCTGTTTGGTTGTCCCTTTGTTGGTTCTTGTTCTGCCCCAGTGGCAATCAGAGTTACCATTGATTTCAAAAATAAAAACATACAGGATACATTTATTTCCTTTTTAATTCTCTTATGTCATTAAGGACCTGCTTGTTCTTTTAAAGAGTTACTTGAACGTTGGAAACCACAGGCTCTCATTGGCCTTTCTTTGTATTTATTTTTGGAGCTATTAGGTGGAATAATTCTGCTCAATCAGTTTCAAATGGGCCTGCACAGGAACCAAAGCTGGTATTAGGGATGAAATTTTGGAAGAGCACTAGAAATAGCTTTCAGGATGCTTTAATTTTTCTCTGTGTATCTGGAGCTAAAAGAAGAGGGAATAAAACAAAAAGCAGCAGTTAAGAAATTGAGAAGTGCTTACTCCTTCCCTGTCTTGAATTCCATATTCTTTATTATGGCAATTCCTATTTTCTTGATGAATCATCTAGAAAGGAGTTCAGGCTTGGTACTATTTTAAAATCAAGGTAGAATTTGTCAAAATCACTTGGACTACAATGTTAAAAAGTGCATGAGTACACATGCAAATGAGTTCAGCTGCATACGCAAATACACACACATATAAATACATAAATGAGCATCTACAAGAAGTGCAAAAATCAGATAATTTGAACTTGCCAGTGCTGCTTTGAGATCCATGTGGCTCCCAAGATGTGAATTGTGAGTCCCTCAGCTCCAGGCTGTTGTGCTGTGGCCCAGAGCAGCAGGAATCAGTGACTGCCATGGCTATTCATAGAGCTTTGTGAAATGAGTTGCTCATCTGGGTTTATCTGCAGCCTGACAGGTGCTCCCGGCCCCAAAATCTCCATTGCCTCCCATCCTTCCCATGGGAATGGCTAAGGAACAAATCCTGTTCAATTGTTGGCTTCTCAGGCTGAAGCTGGCCAAGATACATTTCTTGTTTGATTTTTTTTTTTCCTGAAATATTCTTTTTCAGGGAGCTTTAAATGTGCTTAAAAATCAAATTGTAAAATGCTTGAAAATTTTTTTTTTGTGTTTCTAAGCAAACCTTTATTCTTTCATTTATTACGCTGGTTAAATTCAATGTGCTGTTTATTTTATATATTTTTATTTTACAGAAAATGTTTTAAAGTAACCAAGCAATATTTTAAAAATTGTTATCCTGCCACAATACCTCTGATAACCAAAACCTATAGAAGCAATATAATAATTCATTACTCTGCTATGAGGTAAAATTGAAGCTTGGGATAAAAAAAAAATATATATATTGTCATAATTTTTGCTTAGTCTACATTTTCAGTGGCATTAAATGCAGAATTATTTTGGTGTCTGAGTAATCTGAAAAGTAAATAGCATCTGAAATATAAGGGCCCTTCATTTGCAGCATCAGTAGCATGGCCTGGCTCAGGAAAATTCCTAAGTGAGGGAAGCAGAACAGTTGTCAATTGTTTGCACAACAAATCCTGCTGGATCAAATGGTGATATTCCCAACGTTTAGATCAAGGAAGGCACGAGATAATTTTGCCTTGTACCCCAGTGCTGAAGGAAACAAACACAACCTAAGTTAGGAGAAAATTTGGCCAGCTAGAACCTGGGCCTACATCTCATAAATACAGATAGTCAGAATTTTCCATTCATGCTGCCTAATGGGTGAAAACCATAGAAATTCAATTTCACTTGGCCAATTTTAGACTTGATTTTTAAGCTCTGGTAGATCCTTGCCAACATGTTATTTAGGATTATCTGTTGTGACAAATTAAAGGCTTGATAGAAGTGCATGAAACGTTTGGGTTTGTCTTCATCCTTAAAGCTTTTACCTGTCTACCTCGTGTATATTTTTATATATATATATACACATAGGTGACTAGGCCCACCAGAATGAGTACAAATTTCATGTGTTTTGCTAATACTGAAGCTGTAGCATTGAAAATAATAAACATAACATTATATTTTTGGCTGTGTTTATCCTTAATCTATTTAATTTAATTTAATTTTTTTACTTTTAAGACTGATGCAATGAAGCTTTATGCATTTATGTTTTTATATATAAGCATGCTGTCAATTTAAGGAGATAGATTTTATTTATTTTTACTGTGTGTAGAAGCATAAAAAAAATTACTGGATCCTCTCATCCAAACTCTAGATAAAAATAATTTTTTTAGCATGCTATTTTTGGAAGAAAATACTGCAAAAGTGAACAAATGAGATCATTGATTCAAGAAACAAAGTAGTCAGGAATCTGTAGTGAGCTGGTTTTTTAGAACAAATTGCTTTTGTCTTTTAGGGGCTTGGGGGCAGGAGAGGGATAAGTTGTTCCTCGTAATCTTTCTGGGGAAGAGGCTTGGATCAGGTTGCAGAGGTGGATGTGTTGGCATAGACTGGTGATGCAATGTGGTGTTGTCTTGTTCTTCCTGAACCTGGCTGCCTGGAGTGGCAAAGACTGTAAAGTTTTCTGGCTTTTTGTTTGTTTCTGCAAGGCTCAGCCCATGTTTCTCAAGGAATAGTTCAGAAAATATGGGTTTTCCTTGTTTATGCTATGCTAGGAAAGGTTTGCTTTATAAAGATGCTGTTTAAAACCACTTTTCCTCCTATGTTTTGTCCCAGGGGAGCTGCTGGGTTTGGGAGGCTGGAATGCAGTGGAAGGGTTTGTTTGTGCTGATGGCATCAGAGCCCCCTGGTTCTGACAGGCAAAGCTCAGCTGGGGCTGAACCTTCTCTTGCCTCAATGCCAGCGTGGTCAGGGAGCTGCAGAAGGGATCAAACCAGGGCCTGGGATTCCCTCAGGAAATTCCTTTCACTGGTTCCTTTCAGGTTCAGAACTGCACTTGGAATGTCTGGGAAAGACTGGGGTCTGTCTTTGGGACTGTGTCTCTTCAAGGTTTTCAGTGGAAGTTTTGTCCTAAATAGGGGCTGAAGATCAGAGCAGGTATCAAAGTCCTTCTGCCACAGCCCTTGTGTTGTCCACACACGAAGCACCATTGGCTTTTCCTTGCTAAGATAATTTAAATGCTGTGAAATCCCACCCACTCAGGGTAGCAAGAATGGACAATACAATGAACCAAAAACAAAACCCAAAAATTTCCTGTAATACTTGAACCTTGGGAATGATGACCTTTTTTTTTGAATGATGATTTCAAGGACCGTGTCCTGAAAAATCTGTGAGTTGTTGGAGCCTTTTAAAACACAGGTGGTTCCCCTTGAAGTTGCCTGGGTGTTATTAAATAATAAAGCAGTGCTGTGTCTGTGGGCCAGCTGAAGCAAACCATATCTGGGCTGGAGGCTATTGGTTCCTCACCTCTGTTTTAAAATTAGTCCAATCATTTGCAGCGTGATTCATTTCTAAAAATGACTTGTCCATCTGTGCAGGGTGCCCTGGCTCAAGAGTTGCAGTGCTGCTGGGGCTTTGCTGGAAGTTGTGTTACTCTCAGGACATCTTGGAGCTGTTGTATCTCACTTTTCTTTGACAAATATGCTAATTCAGGCATTAAACTGAGTATTAAAATCTGTGGTGTGGGTGATTCTAATTTTTTGGAAGTATTTATGCAGTGTTTCTACTCTTGAGACTCTACTAGTAAAAATGTAGCTATGAAATCTTCAAGGGAAAAAAAATAAATAATAGTGTCTATTCTGTTTTCACTGCTAAAATATTTATCAGCTTCTTAGGTGCTGGATCAAGCCCTAAATCTGAATTTTTCATGAGTTGTAACTTCACAAAGGTCTTGTGGAGCAAAACTTGTAACAAAGTAATGCTCCCCCCAAAGTTGGGCAGCTCCTCCATCAGCTGCTCTGTGGATTCCTTAGGGATCACCTTTCACCAGGAGCTTTCTTCCCAGGATTCTGGGGATTCCTGGCCTTTTCCCCATGCTGCTTTCCCTAAAAATGTCACAGGTATGAATCAGTTCTTAATCATCTTTTGTATGAAGATACAGCTCAAGTCCTTTGGTGGAAGAGTCCTGCTAAGGATCTGCAGACACATCTGGAGGTAGAATTTTAGGAGCGTGTCCCTGGAACTTAAAAGTAAACAGAAAATCAAGAAAATATTTTTATTTTCATTTTTATGTTAAAGGAAGTTACATGCCAGTGAAAGTATTCCCATGTGTAAGAGCAGCGTCATTTTTCTTAAATAATAATTATCAGACTAATAATTGTTGCTTTGTCAGAGAAGGAATAGATAAACTTTGGAGAGCCTGTTGTTAGATTTTTTCAGTTTCAAAGAAAAAAAAATCAAAAAGAATTGATCAACTTTCTCCAAGTATTGATCTATGCTAAATAAAACTTACTTTAACTTTATTCAGGTTTTTTTGATGTTATGGATTTGATACTTCAGCCTGAGACACACATCCCATAGCTGAACAGTTGGAAATGTATTATTCTCATTTTTAATGTTACTGCATTCAAAAAACTGTTAATATTCAGCTTTTGCTAATTATTGCAAATAATTATAATACTTTGTGTGAAATCTATTAACGGTATATGTGAGTCTGGAATGTTTCTGTGCAATTATAGAAAAAATGAAATGTTTTTTAGTTTGTGTTTTGGTAGATAGTAGTCAAATGTAATATAAGAAAATGTTCAGTACAATGGTGGTGAATGTAAACTGAATTATTGCTGATGGTGAACTTTAAATTGAGGATATTTTAAGGCATCTCCAGTTGTTGTGTTGAAAGAAAGCTCTTTATAGAGGTTTTTATTTAATGTCCCAGTGTTGGGAGTTGGTTGTCCTGTGCTCCAGAGGTCTTCCCAGGCAGGTGGGATTTTAGGATTAGCTTCTATGAACCTGGATGTTCATCAAAAATTTACAAATAATTACTGGGGTTTTTTTAATCTCTGCATTAATCCAGTGTAATCCATAATTATTCTGTCCTCAATTTGCATGGACTCTCCTGTTGTTTACTCTTGCTTTACTCACCTACTTTATTGTGCCCAATAGACATTCCTGACAAATTACTAACCCTGAGTTGCTTTGGGAATTGGCTGGTGTTCAACTGCACCTTTTTTGGGGCAGTGAGTTTATCACCCCACAAAAAAATAAACCCAACAAACTGCAGGGAATGCATCCACTGGGTCAATACATTCTGATTTTCAGGATGCACAGGATGCTGAAGCTGCTTGTGGGGAGAGGGGAGTTCAGTGGAGCTGCAAGGTGCAGGCTGTGGGGAACCCTGGCTGCTGTTCCCTGTGGCTTTTGGGGTCAGGAGAGAGGGGTTTGGCTCTCAGGGGGGGCAGGGCTGTGACAGAGAGGAAGGAAGCGAGCGTTGGGAAGAGGCAGAGGCAGGGGCCAGGGGTTGGTGCAGGAGCAGTGCAGGGGATGTGGATGGAGGCAAAGGCTGGGCTTGGGGAGAGCTGGAGGCTGGGCTGGTGCAGAGGTGGTCAGGGCTGTAGTGAAAATTAGGGGAGCAGGGGCCTGTGGGTGGGTGGGAATTGTTTGCCAGGGTGGAGAGCCAGGAAGGGGGTTGGGTTGGAAGGGAGCTTAAAGCTCGTCCCATTCCACCCCATTCCATGGGCAGAGACTCCTTCCACTATCCTGGATTGCTTTAAGTCTCATCCAGCCTGGCCTTGGGCACTGCCAGGGATCCAGGGGCAGCCACAGCTGCTCTGGGCACCTCTGCCAGGGCTTCCCCATCCTCCCAGCCAGGAATTCCCAATTCCCAAGATCCCATCCAGCCCTGCCCTCTGGCACTGGGAGCCATTCCCTGGCTCCTGTCCCTCTGTCCCTTGTCCCCAGTCCCTCTCCAGCTCTCCTGGAGCCCCTTCAGGCCCTGCCAGGGGCTCTGAGCTCTCCCTGGAGCCTCCTCCTCTCTCCCAGCCTGGCTCCAGAGCAGGATCCACAATATGATGGGAAGGGGAGATGGTGACTCTTGATGGGAAAACCCACCTGGCAGCCTCACTGTAACCACAAGTATCAAGAATATTTTCACGCAGTATCAACCAGAAAGCGCTGCTTAATCACAGCCTTTACATCTAGCAGCCTCAGAATGATTTGAAAAGGAAAGTAAACAGGCTTGGGAGTGTATAAATAATTCCATAATATTGCCACTGTTGCTGCCTCAACTTGGAGGAGCTGGGAGTTGCTGCAGCGCTGCTGAGCAGGCCTGGCTGGGCACCCAGCCCTGCTGCTCCCAGATCAGGACCTGTAGCAGGGCACCAGAAATGTTTTCACATCTTGCAGGACTCTGGCCTGGATGTTTGGGTTTCCACGAGGGAAGTCTCCAGGGAATTCAGTGCATGGCTGGAGCTGGGTTCTCCTTTGTCCCGCTCTGGTTCACTCTGTGCAGCTCCTGGCTCTCCTGGCCAGCCCATCCGTGGTGGGGCTTTCCCTAGGAAAGAATCCCACTCTGGAGAGGGTGCCTGGAATGCTGTGCATGCCTTGCCTGTGTTGTTTACTTTGACTTTATTCTCCTTGCTCGTCCCCTGAGTAAACAATCCTAATCCAGTGCTGCACATCCAAGGCAGCTCTGCTGGATCTTGCTGAACCTCACCACGTTTTTGTGCCTCCTTTTGCCATCAAACACAGTATTCCTAGGCAGGGAGAGCCACTGATTTGTATGGATTATTCTAATCCAACATCATGCAAGCAAAATCAAAAAATAGTTTGACTACCTAATGATTCAGAAATGCAGACGTGTTGCCAAAAATTTTAGCATTTGTTAGCTTTACACTTGAGCAAATGCATTCTGGTAGAGAATTGAACTTCTTTATTTTAACTCTTATCTGCAGTTTTAAGGCTTAGGAACTTATTCCACCAAAATTTAAAAAAATAAAGGAAACAATTTATAAATATAACAAATATGAAAACTAGTCTTTACGTTTCTGGTATCATCTTCTTTTTTGGAATAAATATTTTTAAACTTATATATACAGGGAGAAACATTCTTCCTTTAAATACAGCCAGAAAAGTTTTTTCTTTTATTAAACAGGAGATCTAATATGATGTAGCATTTTCTATTTTGAGATAATGGATTGAAGCAGGGTTTTAATGAAATAAATTCAGTGTAACTTTGTGAGGAAAGGGGGTTTCTCTTGAATAACTCAGTTTCTTTTGAGTGCTTAAGTATTTCAGTGAAAACAGGAACCAAATTTTTGGAGTAACTTCAGCAGAAGAAGGAGCCAGATGTGTTGATTTTGTAAACATTAAACAATCTGCATTCTAAGAATTATTCTCTGGTCCCTTTGAATTCAAGGACTGACTAAATTACTTTGTGTCTCTCTATTGGACAGTGTTTTTCTGTGCATTTGCCAATCATAACCAGAGCTTTGATATTACTGTAATGTATAAAATGCCAGGAACAATGTAGGATTTTAAATTTTTGTCACTGTCTTCTGTAAACATTATTTTGGATCTAATATGGGGGATTATTTTACATAGTTCTATAAAGAATAAAAAAGTGGTAGTTTAGGGTGAGTAGACCTCTTATCAGTACAGAAACTTGATTTCTGAATTTAATTTCTATTGGATAACTCAAAGTACTGATATTATTCTATGTTAGTTTTTGGTTAGCTGCAGCTTACTAAAAATTAATTTAATTTTAATTTTTTATCCTGTTCTACCTGAAAAAAATCCCAAGCCTGTCCCAAAGTGTTGTCTTTTTTCTCTACATTACCATGGCTGTGCAATATTTCAAATAAATATTCTCCTGTAGTTCTGTCACAGGCAAGAAAAATTGATTTGTTCAATCAGCTGAAATGAAATTATTCTCAAACAAGCAATGAGTTACTTCTGCATTTTCCCCATGATTCACTGGCTGATGAAAAATATGTTAATATTTGTTATAATTTATAAACCAGATTTTATAGGATTTGGGGTTTTATTTGGGTTTTTATAGAATAAAACACAAGTCAGTTGAGTCTTTGACATCAGACAAACTGGGAGGGACTTGCACCAAGTGAAATGTGAAATGTGAAATGTGAAAGTGATATGTCCTGTTCTGCATGAGTCTCTCTCAGAATCTTTCTTGTTACAAGTTTTTCTCACTACTCTAAAATACAGAATTTTAAAATCAAACTACATTGTTTTGGATAAAAGTGAGGAAAATAAAAAACTCCTGCAACATTTCAGTAGAAGGTATTAAATGGGAAATACATGGAGTTGTTCTATGTTTAAAAGTGCTGCCTTTGTTTTCATTTATAGCCAGGGAGCTTTACATTACTTTTACATGATTTTTACTTTATTTAACTTTTTTTATGTAGAAAGTGATATATTCTTTCATTTTTTAATATTTTTTAATATTATTTCCTGTGATTTTGTGCTGCCATAAATAATATTAAATATTAATGACACGGTTTGGGTACAAAAACTTTTAATTAATGTCTGGGCATAGAGCTGTGTGTTTCTGGAGAAAAATCTATTCAGGTTTAGGGAAGCAATTACTTTTTCTGTGTATTCTGTGGGGTTTTGGGGGTTATTATCCCATAGGCACCACTTTCCTCTGGGCTGGATGGGGCTGGTGCCTCTCCTAGAGGTCAGCTGCTGTTTCCTGGTGGAGGGCAGCATATTTTTCTCTGTTCAATGAAAAAAGAAGTTTTATGACCTGAGCAAAACACTTTCCCCATTTCTGTAGAGAATTTTAGTGTCCAAAAGCTTTTCATAAATACAGCCATAGAATACCTAAGGCTATTCAATTCATCTTCTCAAGGGCAAAGGATTTTTTTCTTTCTTTTTTTTTTTTTGCCTTTTTTTTTTGATTAAATTTTTTTGAGAAAGGAAGCTGTCAGAACAGACTTTATAGTTTTGCCTTTGTTGAATTGACACTCTATAAAATTTTATTTTAGCAGATTCGATACGAGAGGGAAGCAAATGATAGACTCCAAGTAGGGCAGAGAAGAAAGTTGTAGGTTATTAAATCTTTTCAAGGAGAAAAGGAAGTAGTTGAGTGTGCTCACAGAGGTTCCTGTGTCAGCAGTTGGGAAGCCTGGCAGAGATTATCTCCAG
Source organism: Anthoscopus minutus (assembly GCA_013399455.1). Lineage (NCBI taxonomy): Eukaryota > Metazoa > Chordata > Aves > Passeriformes > Paridae > Anthoscopus > Anthoscopus minutus. The sequence continues at coordinate 88,567 of VWYI01020787.1, forward strand.
CCAGCAGCAGGTTAAGGAGGACAGGGTGGGAAGGGGACGCTGAACTTCCAGCAGGAAGGAAATTGAGATATTTAACCTGATTCAGAAGTGAGTTTGCTTTAGATCTCATTTTACTCTGCAGTCCTTGAGCTGCAGTGTGGGAGAGTTTGGAACACAAAGGTTAAAAAGTGAATTTCAGTGTGTTGAGATAGACACCTTAATAGAATTGATATTTTTTTTAGAATGAATGTATTGTTAGGGGGAAATGATAGCAACACAGCAGATAAATTGGAATAATTTAACATTTAACACGTGGGTTGGGTTTTAGGGGAGAGAGGGTTTCCATCCCTTGCTGCTCTCCATGGACACACACAGGGAAGGGTTTCCATCCCATGCTGCTCTCCATGGACACACACAGGGAAGGGTTTCCATCCCTTGCTGCTCTCCATGGACACACACACAGAGGGAAGGGTTTCCATCTCTTGCTGCTCTCCATGGACACACACACAGGGAAGGGTTTCCATCCCTTGCTGCTCTCCATGGACACACACAGGGAAGGGTTTCCATCTCTTGCTGCTCTCCATGGACACACACAGGGAAGGGTTTCCAGGCCTTGCTGCTCTCCATGGACACACACCCGGAAGGGTTTCCATCTCTTGCTGCTCTCCATGGACACACACCCGGAAGGGTTTCCATCTCTTGCTGCTCTCCATGGACACACACCCGGAAGGGTTTCCATCTCTTGCTGCTCTCCATGGACACACACCCGGAAGGGTTTCCATCTCTTGCTGCTCTCCATGGACACACACAGGGAAGGGTTTCCATCCCTTGCTGCTCTCCATGAGCATCCATGAAAGTGTTTTAGGGAGCTGGCCTCTCTCCTAAAGACCTGGGCAGGATTCATGGAATTATTTCAGGGTTGTTTGGCGCCAGAGCCCGTGCCATGCCCTGCCAGCTCTGTTCTTTGTGCCAGGTGAGTTGGGTGTTTGGGGGTGAGCTCAGCAGCCCCTGAGCCCCCTCAGCTGGGTGTGTGTCCATAGCACTGCAGCATTCCCAGCAGGATCCCTGGGCTGTGCCTCTGGAACGCTGGGCTGTGGGCGGGGAGCAGAGCAGGTGGAGCCAGGTGAGGCTCTCAGAGCAGTCGTGTCCCTGCCAGTTGGGACTTGTGGGAGACTTGCAGGCAGCAGGAGCACAACCCTTCAGTGTCATTCTCACAGAAAATTGCTTCTTGTTCTAGGGGATTGGCCTGGGTGGTGCTTGATACTGACTGTGGTGTCGAGGGGAAATCAGAGAGACAAAATCCTCAAGCAGTTTTTATAAAGTTAGTTCTACACGGGACTTCTCAGGGAGAATTCCACTTGTCCTGTGTCCAGCCAGGGCAATGAGAACTATTCCAGCAGCCTGACTGCAGGTGAACATTGTCCAGACTGCAGCAGTTTGGGAATCAGTTTTGGGAAGCTGTTATTTCTGCAGTCATGGAGATGCTCATTAGACATCTCCCATTCGATATGCAGCTTATGGAGCAGTTGGCTGAGAAGTGATGAGCAGAACAATGGGATCTTGAGGGAAGACTGGCTTTGGAGAGGATGGTCTTCCCTGGGTTAATCATGTACATGTAATTACTTCCATTTTTTTTAATTATTCTGAAGATGCTGCTGAACAGGGACACTTTTCTGATGGGATGGGGAAGATGTAGGTGATTTAGGGTCATACTTTTGCTTTGTGTGAAGATCTAGAAGGAGAAAACCCAGTGTGGTGGTAAGGATATAACCTCTGAGTAGGTTTATTTTTTATATGCTGGTATTAGAAACCTTTCAATAAGAGGTGAGATGGGTGGTGCAATTCCCTGATTCTTCTTCCAAAACTTAAAATGCCATTTCATGAAAAAATAAATGAATAGCAAAGCATTAAACAAACCAAAAGTACATGGGATAACATTCTGGTTTCTTGTCCACTGATAAGTTCATAGTTAAAACAGTGAAAAGTAGAACAGATGTAAAATTGAGCCCTTGGACACATTCTATTAAGGGTCCAGAAAAGTCCCTTTTTATGCACTGAGACTACCACTAAATTCATATATTCTACAGCTTTTCTAGCAGAGATAAAAGAGCCTGGATCAATGATACAATATACCAATTTAGACCTTAGTTTCTTTTTTTAAGTAAGTGATATCTAATATTTGGTAGGGGGTTGGGAGCATCTTGTGAAGAAACATTTATCTCTGACCATTCTAAGGCCAGAATAAACATGGGAGAGCAGACTGAATTTACAAAATATCAGTCTGAGCACAACAAAAGGATTGGGGCTTCTCTCCTTTGAGGTGGGCTTTGTTCTTTCGGGGTTTTTCTTGTTCTTTTTATCTCCTAACTGAAAAATACTCCAGTTCTTCCCCACCCCCAAGTGAAAGAAGAATTGGAGTGCAGTAAGACACAGAGAGAAGCAGAGAAGGTGAAAAGCCCCAAGCAGCGAGGGCAGACGCAGAGGAGGCCATAAAGGGTTTGTTGTGTGGTACACAGGTTGTTAATGCTGTTAATGATTGAGCTGTTTATGGGGGATTACAAAGGGCTAGGAAACGACTCTGCTCAGGAATTCCACTGAATCCCAGAGACACGAACAAAAGTTTAGCAGGATGCTGGACTGGAACTGGGCTTTGCCAGCAGAAGCTGCCCAGAGCTGGTGAGGAGCACAAACACAAGTGGCTGCAGGGTCATCCTGCTTTAATTGAGCCACCGGAGGTGTCCCCCCAGGCAAGAGGCTCCTGGGACAGCAATGAGTCGTGGCACTATTGAGTTACCGGTGTGGTAGGGTTACAGGAGCTGGGAGTTCACAGAAATATGCTGTCATACTTGCTAGACCTGTACATCGAGTCTGGGGGTTGGGCATTTTGGGGGTTTGTTTTTTCTAGGGGGTTTTAATAAATGCAAACTTGCTAAAATCCATTGATAGTTAGGTATTTGTTGTTTGCCCTGCTGGGAGGCTGTTTTAGTCGTTAAAGATCAGGAATATAGTTTTACTGCTGGGTTTATGAATACTTTGGACATCCAGCTTGTTCCCTCAGAAATGTATGGTTTATAAATTGGAAGTCCCTTCTCGTATTTTCCCACATCATAAGCAAAGTTTACAGCAGCTCTGGCTGCTTCTCTTCTGGTTGTGTTTCAGGCTCAATGACTTCTGGATTCTTGGGCTGTGTCCCCACGGGTGGTGACCTTAGGGAGGGCTCTGAGGAGTGCTGGGACTTGCCCTGTGTTGTGTTGTGCTGCTGCAGTCTGAAATCATGCTGTCCTGCTCACAACCTATCATGCAGAATCTGATCACCAGGTCTATATTTAGAAATTGAGGAGGAACCTTTCAAACTCCTCGTAGTAGAGATGGGAAGAGGAGGAGTAGCCAGACTTGTCATTTCCCTGCAAAAGAGGCTCCTCAGTTTCTAGAAACATTTCTGGTGGTGTTGAGTGGTTTGATCAGCCTCTAGCTGTGTTTTCAGTAAAAACAGCATATTTTTGATGTTTCTCCCAAAGCCATAGACTTGTCTTTACACTTATTTGTTGTTGGGCACATGATGATGATTGTTACAGATGGTGCAAAGTGGTGAAAATGCTCCTTTGAGCAATGCCAGGTTTTAGCATTAGAAGGTTCAGGGAATACTGAGCAGAGAGAAAAGCTGGAACATCCTGACCATTGTAGTACTCTTAACATCTCAAATTACACACAAAACATGTCCCCATTTGTGCAAAAATCATTAATCCAAACCACATGGTTGTTGTGCACGATTTTATTTCACCTCTTGATACCAGGTCTGGGCTGAGGCATCTCTAGGAGTGAAACTCCTGGCATATTCCAAATGGGAATCCAACCACGAGCCATGGATCAGGTTAGCACCATTTACATGAATTAGCAAAATCCATCAGCTGCAAATCAAACTGCAAGCTCCACTTTTGGCTGGAAGTTTAGGCTTACTGGGCTAACCTGGGTGTAGGAACTCAAGTGCAGTGGCTGCTGCAGCAGTTTGAGCTGGCTGGAGCTGGGAAGGGCAGCTCTGGCTCTCAAGGAAGCTCCCAGTCCTTGGAAGTTGTTCCTGCAGCAAACTGTGCCAGTGTTTGGTGTGCAGGCTTCCTGCTCCTGGCATCCTGTCTGCTGGTTCCTCATAACCTATAAAATACAGAGTGCAAGGATGCAGGGATGAATCCATCAGTTTGGGTTTAAATGTCACTGTTTTGGGGGTTTTCTTTGAAGTTGTTCAAAACTGGATGTAAAATGTTGCATTAAACCTTGGCAGGTAGCAAGGTGCCACTTTGCTGTGTGAGTTTGGGTTCATCTGTGAAGGAGATTTTGGAGAAGTAACATTGATCTTTTACCTTTCCCCAAAGAAAACAGAAATCTGCTGCTAAAAACTGGTGATTTTCTTGCAGCTGTTTTGGACACTGGAGAGAAGGTGCACTGGATGTGTCTGAATTCTCTCTGGAGCATTTCAGAGTATCATTTAGGAATATTTCATCGTGCAGTTGTGTTCTGCAGAAGTCACAGGATCCATACTCATAAATAATTTGTGCTTTTTCTGAACTGCCCTCCTTTAGAGCCTGCTCTGTTCAGCAGCAAGTGCAGAATGAAACCTCACGTGATGCACGTGGGGCTAGCAGTTGATAAGCAGCTAATTAAGAGGTTGATCAGGACCTGGAAGGAAGTGCTGTGGAAATGTGTATCCAGGAAAGCAGACCCTAGGCCACCCAAAACATCTCCTGGACTTCTGGGTTTGGAGCTGGAGAGAGTCTCCCATTTGTCCCAGTCAAGGAATGAGTGATAGTATCACATTTTCTGGTTTTTTTGGGGATATTTACAGACAGATTATTCAGCTCTGCCTTTTTCTCCCCAATACAGGAAGTTTTGCTGGCATTTAAGTAGCTAGTCTCAATTTGGATTTTTTTTTTTCCTTCTAAAACCCAAAGCTTTACACTGCAAAAGAAAACTAAGGGAAAAGTTCTCTGAAACCAGGATGTGTGTGCAGAATGATGGCTAGGTGTCCACCCACAGATGAAAACATTCCTGCCAAGGGTAGCTCTGTTCAGATACAGCAAAATAGTTGTGTGGAGATTGTTAGTGGTAGAAAGTTGCTGTAGCCTGTTCTAAGAAAGTACAGAGAGAACAAAAATCTGATTTAGTTTAGAGCTTGAATTAGAAACCAGAGAGAAGCAGGATGGAAATCCTCCAGCCTGCAGTGGCATTTATTGTCCAGGATACAGATTTGTGTTATTCTCTTTAAGAAGCTCTGCAGGACTGTTTGTGTCTGAAGTTCTGTACCTGTTAAAAGTTTTTGATGTTCCTGCTATAGGATGGAGTGGGTTCTGTTGTAAATTCGTAGGTAAAGCAGCCTGAGCTCTGCTTGTCTCTTGCTTTGTCTGTCAGGCCTGGCAAAGGTGTTGGGAAAATCCTCTCCACCTGCATGTTGGGAACTGCAGGAGCTGCTGCTGGGCTGTGCTGCAGCTGAGAGGAGCAGGGCTGCAGGTCAGGGCAGGTGACTGTCACTCTGCTCCTCTCCTGAGAGCAGCCCCAGCCCTGGGACCCGGCTCAGGAGGGACCTGGAGCTGCTGGAGAGTCCAGAGGAGCCACAGAGCTGCTCCAGGGCTGGAGCCCCTCTGGAGCTGGGCTGGGACAGCTGGGAATGCTCACCTGGAGAAGGGAAGGATCCAGGGAGAGCTCAGAGCCTGCAGGGGCTCCAGGAGAGCTGGAGAGGGACTGGGGACAAGGGACAGGAGCCAGGGAATGGCTCCCAGTGGCAGAGGGCAGGGCTGGATGGGATCTTGGGAATTGGGAATTCCTGGCTGGGAAGGAGTTGAGGCCCTGGCAGAGACTGCCCAGAGCAGCTGTGGCTGCCCCTGATTGCAGCCTGGGATAGTGGAGGGTGTCACTGCCCATGGCACTGGTGGGAATGGATGAGCTTTAATTCTAACCCAGTTCCATGACTTTTTACATCCTGGGTATTTCCCTGCCTTTACCTGTGCAGGTGTCACAGGGCTGGGATGCAGGCACCTCCTCCCTCCCTTTGGCAGCAAAGCCCAGGTGCAAAAATGGCACTTTTTTTTTTTTTGAGGATGGTGCAAAACATCCCCTGTGAGCACCTCCAGTCACAAATCAATAATTGCCTGACAAGATCCATTTGGATCCTACCAAGACTTTTCAGTCACCAGTTGTGTGTTCAGTGCTCTGTAACACAGAAATAGGAATTTATCACAAACCCCCAACAATTTGGAAAGGAAATGGACACTGCAGGTGTATCTGGGAGCTGAGTTTGTAAACCCAGAGAAGTTTTGTGCCAGAATTTTTTCTGAAACTCAAGGTGTGGCGGCTGCTTCTTATTACCTGGTGTGTCCAATTCGAAACCATCACCATACTATTAATTAAAGAACTAAAAAGGAGGTGGTTGGTATCGAGTTGTAGTCCCTTTGGAAGCTGGAAAAGTGCCACTGGATGCACACTTGAGTCAGTACAGGTGAGGTGGAGGTGCAGAATCCCTCAGCAGGATGCTCTTGGCTCTGCAGAGATGTCTCTGACGGACACAGGGGCTGATTTTGGGGTTTTGCACATCAGCATCAAGGTGACAGAACAAGGGAACTGGGAGAACTTTGTCCCAATGATGTCTTCAGGAACAGTGAAGTTTGCATTTCAATTTTTCCCATATAAACTTCCCAAACTTTAAAGAGGGAAGAGTGTTTCAGCCTTCCTTATTTTTCCCTCTCCTTGCCTTTTCTGGCCCAGACGCTTTAATGCTTTAAGGAAAGGGCTTCAGCATTTTGGCATTCCTTAAGGAATCCTTCAGTGGGAAATACCACTTAGGTGTGGGATCATTACTGGGAATGGGAGAGAAAAAGAGAATTAAAAAGCTGCCAGTTACTTTCTGCTTTATCATGGAGAGCAGAGCCAGGTCTCCAAAGGAGATGGGAAGAGAGGAGCTCTGCCACGAGCCTTTAGGAGACAGATCTCTTCAGCTGAGTTCTCAAGTGGCCTGGAAATGGCCTGGAATTCACCTCTGTGGGGACTGGGTGTCTGTGCTGGGCTCCAGCAGTCCCTGGGAGCAGGGATTGCTTCAGCTGGGGCCTGGCAGAGTGACTGGAGCAGGGCAGGGACAGGCTGGGACACGCCGGCTCTGCGCTGCCTCTGCCAGGCTGGGGAGAGGGAATCTGGGTCATGTCTGTCTGTCCATCCCTCAGAATTCCAGCCTTGGCTCAGCCAGCCACACCTGAAAAAGGGATTTCCTCCCCTCTCCCTCTTTTCTTCCCCACTCACCCCAAAGCAAGGGGCATCCAGGGTTTGCTCAGGAAAAGGCTCTTTTGGTGCTTTGGTAACGCACGAGAGCTTTGAGGTTGGAGAAGCAGCACTTGTCTGGGTTTAGGAACTGGAAAATGAGCGTGGATGCCTATGTTCATAAAATATTTAATTACAGCATGTCGATTATGCCATTACCTGAGCATAGGTGAGTGTCTGAAAGCCTGAGCTGGGCCCTTTTATATGGGCAGCATCCTCACATCCCTGCCTGGCCTCCTCCCCAGTGCAATTCCCAAGCAATTTCTCATGCCCACGTGTCTAATCCACAGTAATTCCAGGCTATGGTCATTATGTCTTAAAAAGAAAAAAACTTTTCTAGTCCAAAATAACCAAGGTTTACTGAAGTCATTCATATTCACAGTGGCAAATATCCAAACATCCTTCTTTTTTCCTACTTCCTTTCCCATCCTCCAGCCTGCATGAGTTCTCTTCCTTAAAGAAAATAAACTTTCACTTCTAGATTTCAATGCATTTTATTGCTGTAAATCTTAAAATAGGAGGGGAAAAGACCTTCAGGTGATAATCAGAATTTAAAAGCGAATTCTGTCCTGCCTGGGACGTTCATTCCTTATTTGTATCTTCAGGTTTAAATATGGAAATTTATTTATTTTTATCCTGCTGAAGCTGCTTCACAGAGGCAGTGTCAGAGTGGTGGTTTATACCTGTAGAGGGGTTTTTGTGTGTGGAATTTCTGGAGCTGTGAGATATGTTGTAATCAGATAGGAATTTGGGAAATGTATAGGTCTTTTAGGAATGCATAGCTCATGCTGTCACCATTTTTCAGCTCTCCACCATCCAAACTTTGCTTTAGATAATGCAAGCCAGATGGGTTATTGCTATTTTATACACTAATATTTGTGTTTAGGGTTTTTTAATGATCTCTGCCAATACTGCTGAGGCAGTATGAATTATATAATCATGATTAAGGAATTTTTTTTTTTTTTTTACTTCAGTTGTTTTGTTTGTTTCTCAGTGCTGGTTATGGATCAGGTGTTGCAGAGATTTGATTATTTTATGTTTCACTAGAGGGAAAAAAAAAAGGTTGCTTAAAGATGGATTTCTGGTCTGCTTTGGGAGAAAGAAACAGAGTGGTTTATACAAATGCAATAAATAAATAAATAACTCTGGGGTTAAAAAAAAAAGGCTGCATGTGAGTACAATACTGCAGGAAACATGAGACAGCAGAAAACCAGCCTTCCTTGCAGAAATACTTGATCAAGCATTCTTCTCCCCTGAAGTGAAATTCAGATTAATAATGGTGACAGTTGTCAACTTCAAACCACCATCAGTTTTATAAGCTCAATTACAATCTATTTTCTTTGTAGATAATAATTCCAGATAAATATTGCTAAAAGCAAGCCTGAGCTGAGGAGACAAAGCAATTAAATCCCACATTAATTTGTTTACCAGTGTCACACGGAATAAATCGACTGTAAGTTTTCATAAATTATCTGGGGGTGCTGGGGAGAGCATTTTTGTGGAATATTGGAGAGGGGGAATGTGGATTCTTTGCTGGAGTCACGTGCTTAATTAGACATTATGTAAATGATACTTTACATGACAAAAATAATCTTGGCTGAGTTCTGTGGTGATGCCAGGGCTGCCTTGGCCATGGAAAGGTAAAAAATGGGAGGAGGGAAGTAGACACAAGTAGGCAGGAGCTCTGTGAACAGAATTTCAACAGCAGCACTTGCTCATTCCCTCTTTTAAAACAGTGCAACATCAGCCCCATCCATGCAGGAGTACATCTGAGCTTGAAAAGATCAATTTTGAACTCTTTTGGTTTTAAAGATAACCTTTCAAATGTGTGCCTGAGCAGCCTGGAGTTCCCAGGAATACAAACAGAGTCAGTGCTTCTGCCTCAAACCTCCCTGAATGGCAAAGCAGCAGCAGGAAAACAATTGTAAGGTTGTTTTTGGGGGTTGATTTTACTTTTTTCTTCTTCAGGCAATGTGAAAATTAAGACAAACATCTCAATTTTTATGCTGTTTGGAAAAATCTGTGAGTAGGAAGGGAAGCTTCACTTCTGAATATCCCTAGGTTGTTATCCTTTGCTATATTTATTTTATGATACCTTCAGAGCACCTGATTTGGTTTTTAGCCTTTGTGGTACTTTGGTTTTGGTTTTTTGTGGGGGGTTTTGGTGGTGGTGGTTTTGTGGCCTTTTTTTTGGGATTTTTTTGTTTGGTTTTTTTGGGTTTTGTTGGGTTTGTTTTGGTGTTTTGATTTTTTTTTTTATGATTTCAAGGCTTTATCTATTGCTGCATCCTCATAGTACTTAAGAAGCAAAGAAAAAATATGTCATTTGCCAAGTGGCAGCTGAGAGATTAAATAACTTGCTCCAGTCAGTGTCAGAGTTGGGATTAGAAATCTGTTCCTGCTGTGGTCTCTAAAAATAAGATTATTTTACTTCTGCCCTCAATTATAGTAAAATAAAAGAGATTTTAGAGCCTGTTGCCATTTGTCATGTCTGGGTAGTAAATAGGAATTTGTAGATCAGTTTAGTGGGAGTTTTGAAATGGATTCAGAAGATAGCAGGATTATACCCATGCTGGTTTGTGGGTTCATCATATCTTCAATTCATGGATGAAATGTTAAATTCACCTTGTGAAATTACCTGGTCAGAGCTAAAAGTACAGGCAGGGATTGGTCTGATAAGGGGCAGGAGGAATTAAGATTTTAGGTAATAATTAAGCACCATAATTATGCACATCGTTTTCATGAGAGGAATTAACAGCAAAAAATAATAAGGGAAGCTTTTGATGCTCTTTGGCATTTTTGTGCTACAAACAGAGAAAGGAAGGACAATTCAGAATTTTTTTAGTGGCTGGGATCTAAATCTAAGGAAAAGACTTTCAAAACAGAATTGTTTTTCATGGTCTCACTGTGCTGTCTAAATAATACCAGATATCAACAGAGTATGAAAAGAATTAGTCTCAAATAAGGTTATTTAGCATCTCTAGAAATTAATGTTTTATTGAAAACTTATTTGGTGCTCAGGTTACTGAATTAGACTGATTTTTTTAATTTAACATCTTTTAAATGTTGGGTTTTGGGTGAAAGTAAATTGTACATAAACATGTATAACTCAGTTAAAAAGATGAAAACGTGGAGTCAAACAGTCTCAAAATACAAATTTGTCCAAAAAAGTGATCCAAATATCCCTTTACTTCTCCAGTGGACAGAGAAGTGGCAATTTTTAGTGGACTTTGAGTTTGTCAGAAGAGTGAGCAGTGCTCAGGTGAAGAACTTGAGTCTGCCCAGGTTTGAGAGCAGTGCTAATTGTTACCTTACAGGAGATAATAAAACACAGCTGGGCTTTAAAAAGGAAAAAAACTCATATTTTATTACCCCTTCTTCAAATCTTCAGAGCCAGCTCATCCTTTACAAATATCCCTTATCTGTGTTCCCTCTCTGGACAGGTAACTATCATGCATTCTTATCTTAGTGTGAGAACAGCTTTTCTCCAAAACAAATCAAAATTTGTCATCAGAATCTGCAGTGTCTGTGCCTCACCTGGAGGGCTCTGGATCCCTGACACATCTCCAGGAGTTTTTGGGAGTTATGGAGCCTTTGGAGAAGGATGGAAGTTCTTTCTCTTTGTTTTTTATTCTTTGCAAACAGCTTTTCCTTTCTTTTTGGTGCTTCCTGATGTCGCAGTGGGCAAGAGGAACGGTCTCAGAGGAGTTTCTGGGAGAGATAACACTGTAGATCCCTTCCCAGAATCTGCCTCCATGGGTAGAAGAACAGAATCAGCATCACTGAGGTTGGAAAATCCCTCTCAGACCTTGGAGTCCAACCATTCCCAGCACTGCCAAAGGCACCAAGAGCCACATCCACACAGCTTTTAAATCCCTCCAGGAACAGGGACTCCACCTGGGCAGCTGTGCCAGGACTGGATTTCCTTTCAGTGGAGTTATTTTTCCTAATTCCCAATCTAAACCTCTCAGGCATTGCTGCATCCCACGTGTTGGAGTGGATCTGGCAGGAGTGGGAGCTGTTTTTTGAGCTCGCAGCCCTTTCCCTCAGCACGTCATTAACAGGCACCAGGGGTCTGCGAGCGCTCTGCCGTGTTTGCGTGGCTAATTGAAAAAAGGAGGTGTGTTTGGAGCAGTCTGGCTAAACAAAATCAGTGTGGGAAAAGGTTGGCTGGTTGTTAAGGACGTGTTGGGATGCTGAGGGAGCATATGGTCCGTGGTGAAAGGTCCAGGGCGTGCGGCTCAGCCGCATTCCCAGCGCTCTCGCTTCCTTCCCCTGTGCTCCCCTCCTGATCCCACCCTCCCGCATCTGTGCCTGGAAAAGTGACTGATGGCAGCCCTGCCTCACTCTTAATATAATGTGAAATTTATTCCTCTCGGGATTACAGGAGCTGAGCACACGCAGAGGCTGCGGGCGACTCTTCCTGACAAGGGTTTGTGGTGGTGTAATTTCCAAGTCGCTCAGTGAAATTTCAGCCATGTAAATTATGTCTGACTCACGCTCGCAAGGATTCAAAGTCAGCTTTTAAAAGACACTTTTTGAAGTTTTCAGTGTTGCAAGCGCATTGCTGAGGCAAAGAGCAGAACATGTGAGCAATAAACAGAAGATCAGCAGGCTCAGAGCTTTCTTGGCAGTTGTATAACTCCTATATAAATTTGCATTCCTTTATTTTGTTTTGCTTTTAAGTGGCCTTTGCATGATACCTTTACTTTTCCCATTTATAATGAGGAAAAAATCGACTGCTATCAGAGCTGAGATGTGCCAAAAAGGGTAGGAGCTTATCACTTGTGAACTTGCAGAATGATTTTGTGTCATGCTCCGTGTGTATCGCAGGAGTTCATCACTGCAAGTATTGAAAATGTCACAGGAGAAATTTCATGTTTGATTTTGTAATTAGAGAAGTTCCAATATGATTTGTTTGGGGTTTGTTGGGGCGGATTTTTTATTTTTTTAGATGAAAGAAAGACAAGGCTCAGCCCTATGTGCAGTGTCTTGTTTGACATGAGCAGTTCAGATTTGTCTTCCAGCTTTGCGTAACTTCATAAGAAATAATTTGTCTAAGTCATGGAATTGTTGTAGAATCGTGGAATGGTTTGGGTTGGAAGGGATCTTGGAGAACATCTTGTTCCAGCCCCCTCCAGAGACACCTTCCACTACCCAGGCTGTTCCAAGCCCTGTCCAGCCTGGCCTGGGACACCCCCAGGGATCCAGGGGCATCCATGGGATAACCTGTGCCAGGGCTTCCCCACCCTCCCAGCCAGGAATTCCCAATTCCCAGTTCCCCATCCAGCCCTGCCCTCTGCCACTGGGAGCCATTCCCTGGCTCCTGTCCCTTGTCCCCAGTCCCTCTCCAGCTCTCCCTGGATCCTCCCCTTCTCCAGGTGAGCACCCCCAGCTCTCCCCACCCGGCTCCAGAGCCATCCTTGGGAACATCCCCATGACCCCAGTGTGAGCAGGGCCGTGTCCCTTATCCTGGGAAGAGCTCAGAGCAGGACGATGAGCAGGACGATGAAGAGGACGATGAAGAGGACGATGAAGAGGACGATGAAGAGGACGATGAGCAGGACGATGAGCAGGACGATGAAGAGGACGATGAACAGGACGATGAGCAGGACGATGAAGAGGACGATGAACAGGATGATGAAGAGGACGATGAACAGGATGATGAAGAGGACAATGAACAGGACGATGAAGAGGACGATGAACAGGACGATGCCTGTGCCCAGATCCCCCCGGCTCCGTGTGGCCCTGGCTGTGCCAGGTGTTCCCAGGCCGTGGTGGCCGAGCCGGGTGCCGGGCGCTCGCTGCCCGCTGGCCCCGCCCGGCAGCCCCGGGAGCCCCGGGAGCCTTTTTGGTGCCGCAGGCACAGCAGATGTGAGCAGAAAGGGCCGCGCTCCGCTCCTCGCTCGGGGCCATATGGTTTGTGTGGATGCTGCGGGGCCCGCAGCTGATGCAGCTCGGGGATTAACTGCAGAACGCAGCTTTCACTCAGTTCTCTGTGAAACAACGTTCAGAAAAATATGGTTGTGCCTTAAAAGTGAGTGACCTGCCCGGATAGCCCTGTTAGAGCATACGGAGAGAAATTGAAACTTCCTGGGATGCCATCTTAGAGAGTTTAGTGCTATATTTCAGAATTTTGATGGTATATTTAAGGATTTTAGTGGCATTTTTAAGGATTTTAGTGGAATTTTTAAGGATTTTAGTGGAATTTTTAAGGATTTTAATGCCATTTTAAAGTATTTTAATGCCATTTTTAAGGATTTTAATGCCATTTTTAAGGATTTTTAATACCATATTCAAAATTTTCCAGCACCTCAACTGCTTATCTAACACAGCATTCAGGACTTTGGCTAGGATGGCTCTTTCTTGTTGTATATTATATTTTTAGAGAATAGTGGTGGATTTAAAAAAAAGGTAAGAGTGAGAATATCCTGAGCTTCTATATGTTTATATTCAACAAGTTGAATTGATAAGCCGCTCCCTTTTTTTTTTTTAATTTAAGAAACCAAACTATTACAGGTAAAAATATGTAGTAGGAAATGTTACACAATTAAGTGTGTAGCTCAAACAGGTATTTTTGTAGTTCTATTTATCACTGATGATAAAGCATCATTAAAATGGCTTTTTTGCCCCTTCCACTTCGAGGCAGCTCATCTTTCTATGCAGCTTTAATTGAGCAGCTCTGAAAGGGATGTGGGAATTTAGCATGGGAAGTTGAAATGGGATCATGTTTAAATTGAGTAGAATTGGAACAGCCCTCAGAATTTAGAAAGCTTTTTTTCCCCCTCTAATTAAGGGATAGATGTATAAGTCAACATTGCCTAAAAAAAACCCCATCAGTTCTTCATGGAAGCAGCAGCTGTGGGACCAATACCAATTTTGGCATCTACTGCAGGTGTCTGAGATGGACCTCAAGTGTGAAACCAGAAAAGTTTTTTCTGTTATTTAAATTCTCAACCAATAGGATGAAGTAAAACAAAAATGGAAGGGAGAAAGGAACAAAACACAACCCAGTAGCATTCAGATCGTTTTTATTGTCAGTTTTGCCCATGGTAAATGTAGAGACCCCACCCATTTCTGTGGTGTGGTTGATAGTTGTGGAACACAAATTGAGTGGTGGGTGTTGGGCTTTTACCTCTTTGTTGCCCAGCAGGGAATCCAGGATTGTTGCTGGGAAGGTGCTGCTACAACCCAAAGTCAGCTGCAGAGACAGCAGCAAAAATAATGTGCAAAAAATGATGTGCAGTCACTGGCCCTGCTTGTCTTGAATTTTTCATCCAGCTTCTCCCCAGCAATATTGGGCAAATTAAAATGAGGCATTTTCCAGGACTCCTTGAGGATTTTATCCAACCTGTTGGGATACACCCTCACAGAATAAAGATCCATCCCAGCTCAGGGCAGACAGCCCAGTCAGGGCTCAGCAGGCCAAGATTTAACCTACAGATACCACCTTGGTTCTGCTGCTCAACTGTCTGTTAAAAGTTATTAAAACACCCAGTGATAGAAGAAAAATCTGTGATTAAAATCCCTGGGCTTCATCCAGCCGTCTCCAAGGCAGAACCACTCGAGTCCTTTCGTTGCCTCCTATAAAACCACGTTAATTTGGCAGCAGGGAATTCTGGACAGTGGTTGAGTTTTGACCTGTAGTATTGTGATGGGATAATTTTAGTTTCATCCCTTCCTAGATAAAAAATAAACTTTTGATTTTGATGAAGGCTGCTCTGGTTCGTAGTGTTGAGTGATTTTAATTATGGTTTAATATCAAAACAAACGGTACATGATGCATCTGCATAAACATTTCCATTTTTGTAGATATGAATCAGTGTTTGGTGTCTAAAATCAGTGTGCACTTAATTCCTCACATTCCTGATATTTAAAAAGTGGCAATGCTAGAGAACATTGGAGCATTCTCAGAGAAGGTGGATGTTGGTCTTTGCTTCCAAGGAACAAGAGAGAATTGCCCTCAAGCTGTTCCAGGAGAAGTTTAAATTGGATATTTAGGAAAATTCCTTCATGGAAAGGGTTGTCCAGCCCTGGCACAGGCTGTCCAGGAGTCCCCATCCCTGGATTTAAAAACCACGTGGATGTGGCACTTGGGGACATGGGGCCATGGTGGCAGTGGTTGGACTCGATGGTCTTAAAGCTCTTTTCCAACCTGAATGATCCTGGGATTTTTATGAGAAGCTATTGAGTATCTAAATATGTTCTGATGGCTTTGTCCATACTTTAAAAAATGATACAAACTCACAAAGCAAACAAACCTTTCACTGCCAACTTTTGTGTTCCAAACATTTGTATTTGAAAGTTAAACTGAGTATTGTGTTCATGGAATTGAAAGTGTGGTGGTGCAGAACAGAGAATGTCCAGGGCAGCATCCTGAAAACTGACACAGTTTGAAAAGAATTCTTTGAAAAGAACTCCTGAAGAATGGAAAAAAGATTTTGCAAATTACAAATAGATTGCCAAATTTCAAGTATTTCTTAGAAGAAATCGAAGTTAATTCATTAAATTTTTCATTGACTAAAGTTTTCTTGTGAACTAAGCATTTTTAGACTCATTTTAAAATTCTGTAATTTAATAAGCTTTAGACACAAGGTAATTTCCTATATTACATTATTTTTGCTGTTGGGTTGCAATGTGCTGATATAAATGAGTATGTTCTGATGTTTGCAGGTGTGAGAGGTTGCATTTAAATGAAGTACTGTTTAAATCAAGTCCAAGGCTATAGATTTGATTCTGTCTCCCTTTATTTTTCCCTCCACAAGTAAATGATACCATGTGAGATTCCTGATAATTCCTTCACAACTCCTTATAAACTCTCCAGCAGATAATGAATATTTGCTGAATACTGTTATTTCCTTAAAGAAGCTCCTGCTCCTTCCTGTGTGATTTTTTTTTTTATTCCATTGGGGTGTGTCCCTGGAGCTCATGGTTTGGAATTTCCTTAGTTCTTCTGAAGAACAATTCTGAATTTTCAGCAGCTTTTTAGCAGCTGATGAATGACTGTTTCTTGCTCTGGATTTTGGGAATATTTGCCCTTTTCTTGGTGTTTTCTTGCCTGCCAAATGTGTTCTTGTAGCATTTTATGGACCTGTTTTGGTCACTTTGCTACAGTTTCCTTTTATTAAAGATCCATTTTTAAGATACCTGATGCCTGTAGAGAATCTGCCTTTAGTCTAGGAACCTTTTCTAAATATTTTAAATAGTTGCTTTGTCTAGACATGTAATTCATTTGTGTTTCTGCTCTCAATTCCATCTCACTGCTAGATAATCTTTTTTATTGCCTCTTTGTAACTTTTTTCCCTCCGTTTTTTCAATGTTCTGTGCTCATTTTGTGCCCAAAGACTTGACACTGAACACATATGGCAATTTTTTCAACACTTCAGTTATTTTTTACCTATTTTTGATATACCAGATAATACCAATAAATATGTATTGTTTTTATTTCCATTCATTTGCTTTCTTATTTGCAAATTCAAGCACAAATTCACAATCTGCATATTTGCATGTTTTAAACAACTTTAAGATAAATCATCACAAAAAATAGTAAATAATGCAATTATCAGTCCCCATGATTACCATAAAAGTTGTAGCAAATAATTTCTTTGTCATCTTTAGACTTTGTGGACTCTAATTTATGTGTAGTAGTATTTATGTATGAGTAGTGTTTACTACTCAAGTTGATTTTAAATGCTCATGAAAAGGGAGTTTCTTTTCCCAAATGCAGCAGCAGTTTGTGACTTCTTCAGCAAAGAAAACCCCAAAAAGAGGGATCTTGGAAATACTAAGTTTAAAATAGTACCTGTGGGACCTAAACTTTGTGTTGACTTTTCTCTGTTGTGTTTTGGGGGTGTTTTTTGACTTCCTTAAAGGCTGTTGGAGTTTAACTGAGGACATAGTCCAGAATTTAAAATAAAGTGCTTCAGATACACAGAGGTTAAAGATTGTGACCCCATCTCAGATCATGCTTTGAGTGAAGCTTTGCACAAGAATGATTTTGCCACACAAACATTTTACTTGAGTTGCATATTTTTTTGCACTTTACACTTAATACATTTGTAAAATTTAGATTGAAAGTTGTGTCCTGTTTGTTCCTCAGTTTTGGTGAGAGCCTAGTGCCTGTTTGATCCAAGCTTGCCCACAATTCCATGGAAGGAAATAAATGGTGTCTATGCAGGAGTAGGGATGGAGCACATCTCAGCTTTTCCACCTGTGGCACAGCTGGATCAGCGAGAGAAGATGAAAGCCACAAGATCAAATCAGTTTGGACAGGAGAACTGGAAGTGCAGGAGGTTCCTCATGTGAGGAATTCTCAGCAGGCTAAAATGAGGGAATTGTATGTTTAGTTTATAAGATTCTTATTGGCTTAAAATAAGAAAATAAGGGATGGTGTAGAGAGCTCACATCAATGGAGGGAATACAGAGGGGGAGATTAATGTGATTTAATTGGGGGGGATGAAGAAATTTCAGGAGCCCAAACTGGTCAGAGGGAAGAGATGGATTTGGGGCTGCAGAGCAAAGCTTGAAGAGGGAGGTGAGAGGGAGAAAAGTCATGAAAATAAATTAATAAAGCTTTGAATTTTTAATATAAAAACATGCCTCATGTTGTTGGGCTTTGTGTCTGGCACCTTCCACTCTCCCAGGTTGCTCCAAGCCCTGTCCAGCCTGACCTTGGACTCTTCCAGGGGTTGGAAATCCACAGCAAATCACTGTCCTTGAGACACTGAGGAAATACCTGATGGAAGAAATTGGGAAAGAAGCTTGGGGGAGGGATTCAGGAAGCCTGGAGTGGGTTCAGAGCATGCTGGGGATGTGGAAGGAGGCAGATGAGAGCACCCAGGGAGACAGAGCAGAGATTTTCCATCTTGGAGCTATTTTAGACTCTGTTGTTTCCCATGGGGAATTCCCATTCAGCAAAGAACGGTGCCATTCTCGTGGCGTAATTCAGTGAATCTTTGTGATGGAATCTGGTATTGGAGACTTGTTAAACGGTAGAAAATATTCCAAGAATTATCCATCTCATCAAAGCTTTTAAAAAGAAGTGAGTGTTGCAGAAAAGGGCAATTATCCAGGTAGCACAAAGTGAACCCAGGAAGCATTTTTACCTTCTAACCACATTAAACCCAAAGATCATGATGATTAAATGATAGCATTATTTACACCAAGTGATATAATTCCTAAGAAATCCATGGAATCTGTGCCTTTTCCTAGCAGAAAGCAGTGACTCAACAACAAACTGACACTGTGACCTCGGCTGCCTAAAAGGACCCAACTGGCTTTGAAAAATATTTCCTTATGTTTTAAAACAAAGAAGAAAAATCTTGCTGAGGTATTAAGATTTGTTGGCAGTATCTCTTGCTCCTGCAGTACACAGAATTCAGAATATCTCAGGCCTTGACAACCAAGAAATGAAAAGTTATGGGACAAGAAAATCCAGATTTAAATCTCCCCCTGCTGAGCTGGCAGTTTGACTGAAAATTGTTTGCATGCTAAAGTGGGGTTGCTGTGAGTAGTGGAAGGAGCAGTTGAAATGTCTAAATGGAGCTGTTGATTGGATTTAAGGAGATAATTATTAAACTTTCCCTGTTCACCTCGTGGACAGTCTCTCTGCATGTTTATGTTTCATTTCCATGGTAAATGGGGCCCATTTTCTATCAGAAGGATGAATGGGAAATAGAGATGTGGGTTTAGTGACACTCAGAGTACAGAGCTGCTTGTCATCCAGGGAGGGGGAATCACAAAAGTGCATTTCTTCCTGGAGGGTCTGGAAAAGGCAGAGACATCCTGGAGGTGCACGGGGAAGGGCATGGGACACAGCTTGGGAAAAAGGAGATTCCAGTTAGGCACAAGGAAAATGAAAACTCTGGAGAAGTTGTAAAAGCTGTGTCTTGGTAGGAATGTGGGACTCAATTGATAATGGCCTGAACATCTGGATCCAGGTGCACCTCTCTGGAGCAGGAGGTTGGCTTGGAGCTCTCCAGAGCTCCTTTCCAGCTGCTGCATTCTGTGGTCCCAACCCATAGGAAATGGAGATTTTCTATGGAATAAGGGAGTCCTGCCCTAGGGCAGCACAGTGGGGTCACTCTGGTCTGTGCCCAGGATTTACAGGCTCTCACCCCTGTCCTGCCTTTTGGACTTGGGGTATGAGCAAAAGTTCATTCAGATTATAATTAGTAGAGGAAGAAATCAGGTGTAAGGCTCAGCTCCTGGCTGTGTGAGTGCAGGGAAGAAACAGGAGTGAATGTGAAAATGCAGAAATCTGGGATCAGTTTCTGATCTATCATAAAGTTACATTTACTCTGTGCTAATTATTTTTTTCTTTAACCATTGGATTTCTTGGCATCATGCTGGTTTTGAATGGCAGGATTATCTGTAAACACATGAACATTTATCTAGGTTGATTTCCTATAAAACCATACCATTCTATATTAACTTTACACAGCAAAAAACATTTTAGACTTTCTATGAAGAGGATTTTGGAATGAGATTTTTGTCCTGCTGATATCCAGTGTATATTTTCATATGTGATTATTCAGTGTGTATTCCTACTTGCTTTATTTGCTGTACACAGGTTACTAAAATCAGAGATTTCAGGAAATACCTGAGGTTTTTTTTACAGTTTCAGTACCAGGGGCTCATAGATCACAGG
Source organism: Anthoscopus minutus (assembly GCA_013399455.1). NCBI lineage: Eukaryota > Metazoa > Chordata > Aves > Passeriformes > Paridae > Anthoscopus > Anthoscopus minutus. Next base: position 108,491 of record VWYI01020787.1, read on the forward strand.
GTGAGTGCTGGACACAAATATCCCATTTTAGGAGCTCGGTGCAATGCACTGGAAGGGATGTAACTGGTTTATGACTTATGGCCATGTCTGCATGGACACTCACTCCAAGGGATTCCAGCCACATGATTTAGGATTCCTACTTCAGGGCTAAAATGCTGCTTTGCCCTATTTATCAAAGACACCTGAATGTGCCTTTGTCTGCTCTCTTAAGGAATAATGGCGTGGAAAGAGGGAGAGAGGGGAATTGCAGGACAAGGTTTAACAGCCTCCGTGGATCTGAAATTGTAAACAAGGGAAGATAACAGGGAAGTGCTCAGGCTGGAGTAGGGAATTTGAGCTGAAAATAAAGAAGTGGAGAAAGGGAAGATTAAAACTAAATGTCATGGAAGAGCATTCAGCAACACTCATGGCTTATTTGATGATATTTCCAAAGCAAGCAAGGGAAAAACTGGTTTGGGACAAAGGCCCTTCTTTTTTCTTTTTTTTTTTTTGTTTGCTTTTTCATTTTTTTCCTGTTTTTTTCCTTCAGCTTAACCACTCCATGTGAAAGAATCTCATCAGGGTATCCAAAAGAATGCATTACATTTTTGAGGCACGGCTGTGGGTCTCAGCATCCCTGGGATTGCTGTGGTGATGCCACGAAAGCTTCACCGAGCCAGAGGCACCGGCTTTGCCATGGGGATCTGGGAGCAGCTCCCTGCACAGGATGTATTCCAGAGGGTCCTGGAAGGGATCTGAACACATCCAAGGACACCTCCCACTGTCCCAGGCTGCTCCAAGCCCCGTCCATCCCAGCCCTGGACACTCCCAGGGATCCAGGAGCAGCTGCACCCTGTGCCAGGGCCTGCTCACCCTCCCAGGGAAGGATTTATTTTCCATAGTAAAGAATTCTGCTATTTAATTCTCAGTGGGAAAGAATTCTATTTAAAATCATTTTAGAAATTCTAAAGAATTTATAGTGAAGAATTCTTTTTTTTTTGTAATGAAGAATTTCCTTCACTGACTTCAGTGGGACTTTGTAGGAACTGCGAGCTTGGGGTAGTTCAGGATTTAGTTTTAGATAAATTGAAAAACAGAGAAGTAAAAGCTGAGCTGAAGTGGGTTGAGATGAAGAGAGGAAGATGGGAAGAAATTGGGCTTTTGTATGAGTGTTTGGCTTTCTTGGTTTGTTCTTAATGCTTGTAAATGCTGTTGCTGCATTTATTATGAGAAGGACCTGGATGACAATTCCAGCAATGGTGTGGATTATTTAATTTGAGCTTGGAATCATTCTGTGGGAGCAAAGAGAGGGTGTGTATTTATGGGTGGCAAAGAAAACACCCAAATTTAAACTTTTAAATGGGTCAAGTAGATGACAATTTTGAACAATATCATTATTTTGACAGGGATATTCCTTAACTAAGCATTTAAAAGCTTTTGATATCTTTCCTTAAAATCTTTTAGTATTCTCTCCAGTGGCATAAAATTCTTGCAGCTCCAAATGGCTTTGGTGGTTTCAGCTGATGAGTTAAACTGGCAACACCTCCCTGAAAAGGATAATTTGCCTTTTTCTCCAGCAGCCAAATTACTGGACAGAGTTCTGCCCACTTCCTATTGCCCATTTATTCCCTCCCCACATGAAGGTTTTCTCCTCTTTTTGTGGGGATGTCTCTGTGGGCTAAAGAAATAGAGCAGATAAAACAGATTTTGGTGTGTTTTTATTGGGAGGGATGATTTAGATGGGTTTCTACAAAAGCTCCTCCAGTAGGTTCAGTTTTTGGGGAGAGTTGTTTGTTTTACTCGGACCTTTGCATTTTCTTTTTCTCACATGTGCATTTCCAGTCTCCTACCTATCCCAAATAACCATTAGAAACTAAATGAGCTTTTAAAACATGAAGAACTTTGAAGAAACTTCTAAATTTAACCCTCAATTTTATCCTTGAGCTCAAACTCCTCCTTGCTCTCCTGAAAGGTTTTATGGCAATGCAGACACTCCAAATTTCCTTTTCTTGGAGAGCAGCCTGTCCTATCCATTAATTCCATAACCCAGCTCTTTTCCAAGCAGCTTTTCCACAGTTAGTCTGGGAAGATGCAAACTGCACCCCTGATCCTTTGGGATCCTGAGGGAGTGAAACCAGCACAGCCCTGGTGCTTCCTCCTGGTGCCAGCAACAGGGATGTGCCAATTGTGGCTCTCCAGGAAAATGGCTGGAAAAATTAACATTTCTCCAGGAAAAAAAAATCCCAAACTTCATTGCAGCCAGGCAGGAGGGGAATTCTGCTTTTATCTGGTTTAATTGTGCATGTGGCTGTTGTGGAGATGTCTCAGGTGATAGTGGTGCCTCTGGAGCCCCTGGAGGAGCCAGGCATTTTCCCTGGAAAGTTTTCTTTTTCAGGAAAGATAAGATGGAAGGAGTAATGATGGAGACAAAACTGATAAGGGCAGGAATATCAGATGGAAAGGCTGAGTAAAGGCAGAGCTTTGACTGAATGTGCCTTAAACAGGGATTTGTGCCAGTGGGAATCCTTGTGGCTTTCTGAGCTTTGGAAAGCACAGGTTGCTGAGAAAAAAATTAGGAAGTCTACCCAGAATCATGTGTTTTCTTATTTTAGTAAAAAATAAAGAGGGGCAAAAACCTATTAAGATTTTTCTTTAATGTGCCTAAAGTCTCTGTTTTTCCAACAGGCAGCACAGTCAGCTGTGAGGAAATGGAATTTTATCTTCTGTTTCATAAGGAAAGAATACAGGCACAGCTTCAAATAAATTTGCTATTAAGAAAAAATCCATTATTACATTTAAGGAGTGTTGTGAAGTTTCCAGGAGTGATTTTCAGGGGCTGATCTGTATGAGCTGCACACAAAACTGAAAAGGGAGATAAATTCCTTTCTGTTAGTAAGACAATCATCTTTCAAGGTATTTTTTATTAAATTAGATTGGAGTAACTAAAGTGCTCCTGATGTCATTTGTGGATGCTCCTAAATCATCAGGTAAAGAGCAGCTGATCTAAGTTTGGCCAAGGGAAGGAATGAAATTTTGGAAGATTATATTCCTTGTTCCTGATTCCAATCAATCAGAATTTGATATTTGTGTATGGGCTTGTTTTAAAAGCATTGTAATTATGGCAGTGCTATAAATCTTATGTTAATGGAGAAGGAAAAATATTAAATGTCACCCATACTTTAAACCTAAATATTCAGTGGATGTTCCTTATGGAATGAGGATAAAGGGAAATCAGGTGGAGTAATAGGTCTGTGTGAATGTAGGCCTTAAAAAGTGGGATACAGGGATTAAAAACATTTTAATTTTACATAAAGTCTTTTCCTAGATTTCAGTTTGATGCTGAACATGCCCTGCTATATAAAGAAGTATTCCTCTGTTAAATCTTGAGGGATTTGGAGGCACTTATGAATTAATTTGTTTCCAGGAGTTCCATCAAAAGAGAAATCCTTTGTAAAACTGCAGGTGTTAAAATACAAACTAAAAAACATTTCTTGGTCTGGGAAATAAGGTGCAGTTCTTAGCTGAATATTGAAATTAAAATGCAGAAGAGACCCCTGAAAGCTGTTAATTACTACTTTCAGATTTCAGAGAAGTACTTTTCTAGACTTTCTTTCAAATTTCTTTTCTTAAAAATAAACAAGATATTTGTGATTTCATGGAAATTCTTGCAATGACACCAAAATTTATTGTTTAAACATTGATAGCCATTAAATAAATTAAAATATCCAGAAGAGGAGGGAGCTGTGCAGACCCAGGGCAGCTCCAGCCATGGCAGTGCCCAAAACCAGGCAGAAACTACTTGAAACATGGTATAAAAACTGCATTTTATGCTGAATAGTTATAATTCAATGAAAAGAGCAGGAAAATACTGTTGAATGGAAATTGTCATAAGATCAGCCAATTAATACAATTTTTCTGTCGTGTTTGATTACCTTTTCTGTCCTTGGAAGAAGCCAGAAAATAAACCAAGAGATGTATCTGAAGAGATGCATTTTTTTTTTTCTTTTGGCTGCATAACCACAGATTGATACATTCATAAATTGACAACATTTTGGGCTTCTGAATGTTTCTAATTTCATTTTGGAGGAGAAGAATATTTCTTCAAACAACTGAGGCTCAACACTGTGCCATTTTATTCCTTTCTAAAAGGAAGTCTCTGAAGAGATGTCAGTGTTTTATCTGCACTGAAGTGTCCTCTTTTCAGGTTTTGATTCAATGTCATCATTTCTGGTACCCAGTGTTTGAGAGCACAGGAGCATTAATTATTTTATAATAGTCAATGTCATTGTGCAGTTGTCTCAGAACCCACCAAAAATAGAAATTTTAGCCCAACTTGCGCCATCTTTGCAGGTTTTAAACACCAGCACTGCTAGGAAATAACCATCCAGAAATGAAAGCTTTGTTGTCTAATTCAGCCCCTTTGGTTTTTAACTCTAAGTTTAGAAAAATGAAAGTGTGGCATCAGTTGCCTGTGCAGATTTGTTACAGACACAGCCTGCCCTGGAGGCAGCAAACGCTGTCAGGGTGACAGCCACTGCCACAAACCAGAGGGGAATATTTTTGGAACCATCCAAACAGCAGAGGAAGAACATCCTGTTATAAACAGACTGATACTTGCATGGCTGGAAAAATATTACTCTCTTCTCTTCCTCAAAAACCAAAAAAAAAATAAACAACTGGGAGTGTTCTCACTCTTCCATTCATTTTTCCAGGTTTCAGGGTTTTTGGGAGAACCCTGGCTTTTCACAGGGTTGGAAGCTGACAGGAATTTTGTGTTTCCCTTCCAAGTGTGTCACCAGCAGAGCAGGGATTTGAGGAGGTCACTAAAACTCCCTGTGCCACCAGGGTTTTGTGGGAGTAGAGTGAGGCTCTGTCACCTCCACGTGCCTTGGGAAGAGAATTACTCTTGGGAGGGTATTTTTGGATACAGGAGATGTTTGGGTGAATGGAAGTGGAGTTGCAAGGGGTTTTCTTTTATACCTAGAAATTATAAAAGGTCAAAATCCTTTTGATTTTTGAGATGTTTGAGTTTGCTGCTGCGTCACCTGAGAGGTGAGGGGCATGTGAGTGGTCACTTGGTGGTTGTTTTAATGAGGCTGAATGCAGAGAGCACTTGGGTGAAATATGAGTAAATCTCATTACTCTGACAGTGCTTGCCTGACTACAAAGAAAGTTTATATTTAGTAAACTACTCACTCCTGTGACCTAGTTTGCTGAGGATGATCATTTTCTTAGCGTGGCACTGAGCTTGCTTTTCCCTGTTCAATTTTCATGAATGAGGGATTCTTCCCATCTCTGGATTTCTGGGCTGCTCAGAGCAAGGAGGACTCCAGGAAGTTACCTCAGTCCATGGAATTCCTTCCTAAGATCCCATCTCTGGCACTGGGAGCCATTCCCTGGCTCCTGTCCCTCTGTCCCTTGTCCCCAGTCCCTCTGCAGCTCTCCTGGAGCCCCTTCAGGCCTTGCCAGCTCTCCCTGGATCCTTCCCTTCTCCAGCTGAACATTCCCAGCTCTCCCATCCTGTGACCTTTTCTGTGCTCCATTACTCTGTTCAGCTTTAAAGAGAGATTAGCTGCTAAAAAAATATTTAGAAGTAATCCAGAAAGGAAGAAAATGGAGATATTAATGTTTGGAAGATAAATGGGATTTCCTTCTAATGGACTTTGTGTCTCGTTGAGGGCTAGGGGATTTATTTATTTCAGAAATATTTTGGTTCTCAGAAATGTTGATAGCACTGGGATTTTGCCTGTAGTAAAAAATAAAGTATCTGTTGTCTACGTACATAGAGAAAACACATTTTTTTATTCTATATACTTACATAAATATAATATTTACATATAATTTCTGGGTTAGACTTAAATATTAATATATAGAGACAAGTGTCTGGTGCAGAATACAGCACAGCATCCCCAAAACTGCCCTTCCTCAGAACACCATTCAATTTGTAAAATTAATGAGGCTCTCCTACTTTTAGTTAAAATATCTTCTTGTTTTCTCATGGTAATTAGGAAATTCTGTTCTATTGGTGTCAATAAAACTGTAAATAACAGTTAAAAGCAGGATGGAATTCTTCCTTAGGACACTCTTGGAGTAGACTCATCTGTCATGTGATCTCATTAGTCCTTGCTCGCTCATCTCTGACAAAAACAATCTGACCCGCTTTATTTGTTTCTCACTTCAAGCCATTAATTTAAAAGAAAGATTGAGGCAGCCTTTTCAGCATGGTTGTGGAATCAAAAAAGGGAAACATTGGTGTTTTCCTGCTTCTCCAGAGGAAACCTTTGGAACTGAGCTGGATCATGGTGGGGGCTCTGTGCTCGCAGGAGAAGCCAGCCCTGCTCATTCCTGCTCATTCCTGCTCCTGCACTGCTCCTGCACTGCTCCTGCACTGCTCCTGTACTGCTCCTGCACTGCACCCCTCTGGGGTGAAATGCAAAGATCCCTTCTGTGGTTTTCCAATCTGCTGCTCCTTTACATTTGCCACTATCAAAAACAATTTTAAAAATTAGGAACTGCGTTCCTAACTCTGTGTGCAGATATTGTGTTATGCATCAAACATTTCTGCTGTTTCCTCCATGTATTCCTCTTGCTGTGGAATAATTTTCTTGTGACTGGAAGGATTTTTTTCTCCCAAACAAGAAAAACATCTCCCAGAGGCAACAAGTGATGGAAATTGTAGAGCTTTGGAGTGTTTCTGTGATGGTGCATCCCAAATACTCCCTTATCTAACAGAAAATGATGTGAGATTTTGCCCCTGTCTGAGCTGATGGGTTTTTTTTCATTCCTAAACATCTCTAGGAAGCTCAGGCATGTTTGTCACCCATGAGATTGAAGAATTATCATGGAGTCCTGGGATAGTTTGAGTTGGAAAGGAGTTTAAATCCCATCCAGTGCCTTCCCTTCCATGGGCAGGGACATCTCCCACTGTCCCAGGCTGCTCCAAGCCCAGTCCAACCTGGCCTTGGACAATTCCAGGGACAGCCCCAGCTGCTCTTGGAGTTCCATTCCAGGACCTGCCCATCCTCCCAACCAAGAAATTCTAAATTAATTTTGATTTAGTAACGAAATTTTGAACATTTAATAATTCTTGTCATGTATTCAGACAGTTCAGCTTCTTCAAAGTTGTTGCATGGGAATAAATTAACAAAAATTTATAGGAAGTTTCATATCTCAGAAGATACTAAATGTTGAGTTGTATCTAAAGAAATGTTTTGTCCCCAGTCCAGGAAGAAATTTCAAAAAAAAAAGAGAGAAATCAAAACAGATTCTTCCATTTGAGCAGAGACATATGTTTGGTGGGCTGGCACCAGACTAGGATGCAGAATCCTGTAGAACCAACTCTTCATACTCTGGGATATTTAGAGGAACAACATTCAAAATTAGGTGCTGGAGATTATAAGAAAAAGAGAAAAAATTGAAAAAGAAGAATGGGGAGGCACCTGAAGAGCAGCACAAAGGAATTCCAGGCACTCCTGGGCTGTGGTGACCAGGAAAGGGTGTCCAGGATCCATAGGGATCTGTTGGGTGGGGCTTGGAGCAGCCTGGGACACTGGAAATGTCCCTGCCCATGGCACAGGCTGGGACTGGATGGGCTTTAAGGTCCCTTCCAACCCAAACCATCCTGGAATTCTGGGGAGTTCTCTCTTTATTTGTGTATCAAATGTCTTAGAGGAATGGACACTGTAAATAAACAGAAAGCATTTAATTTCATCAGTAAATTACCATTAATTGGAGGTGAGGTCATAGTGACTCCTCCTGGTCTTAGGGTGATGGTCATAAAATCATGTGAAGAAAAAATGAAACACTCAGGTGCCATTCAGCAGAATTAGCAGGTCCCAAGAAATTCAGCAGATTCCCCTGAAAGATGTGGTTAAACACAGAAGAAATTTCTTCCCAGTGCTGTGATGCTCCAAGCCCTTGGAGAAGGCTTAGAGGTTTTGAGAACAAAATTAATGATAGCCTTACAATTATTGCAGTTGTTCTGTTTGAGAGTGATGATTAAATCTGATCAGAAATAACATCTGCAGTGGGAGCAGAGTTTAAATATCTGGATTGTGGCTGTGCAGTTCACAAAGAAAATAGAAAATATCATCTATTAACACAAAAGGCAACGTGAGAATGATTTACTTGTCAAGCAAAAAAAATAAAATACAGATCTTTTCATGGCACTGGAGAAAATCTGGGGAGATTAAGAACTGAATGGGAAGTTAATAGAAAACCTCAGCACCAAATTATGTGAAAAAAGTCACTTTTAGGTAAGACTCAGAACCACTTTGGAGACTCCAAACAAGATCTGTTTAAAGCAGCACAATGAAATATTCCATTATCATGCCAGAGCTGCTCCATATTGTGTTCTCCCTTGAAAATGCCATTTTTTACTGCAGTTCTCAATGCATTTCCCAGATTTTCAGGAGGTGAGCTTTCCTCTTTGGAGCCATTGATCCAAACTTCTGTGCTGAACTCAGTTGTTGGATCCTGCCTTGGCTTCTGCACCAGTTTATTCCTTGGACTTTCTTGGGTTTGGGCTGGGGTGAGAGCTCAAATCAAGGACACCAGAGCCAGCAGAGCTGTCAAAAATGGTGCTGCTTGAACTTGGTGATCTCAAAGGCTTTTTCCCACCTTAGCTAATGCTGAGTCTAAGGCCTTGTAGGTTTTGGCTGCACTGGCTGTGGATTTAAAGGGGATTGTTTGGGGATTTTTTTAGGGGGTGGAAAAGCTCTCCAAGGTCATGGAGTCCAAGCTGTGACCATCCTCACCTTGTCACCAGAGCCCTGAGTGCCCCTCCAGGTGTTCCTTGGACCTCAGAGCACCAACTTTGGTGTCTGGGACTGGCTTGTTCAGTGATGCTGAGCTCATCACCACATCTTTTCCACCTCTTCTTTCCCAGAAAATTCTGGGACTTCCACGTCTTCCTTGAGCCTTCAGTTATGAAAGAAACTTTTTTTTCCATTCCTCTCCTGTCCCTCAACCCTACCTTGAACCATATTTGGAATTTCCCCACCAATCTGCTGGGGCAGCCTTGCTTCCAGTGCCTGCACAGCAGCAATTTGGGACTTCTCTGGTTCATTTTGTGCTCATTTTGTGCCTGGGATGTTTTCCCCATGCTGATCCATCCATTCTCAGCTGGGCAGGCCTGGAGGTGCAGGGACAGCCAATTGCTTTTTTGGGTTTGCATGAGGAAGAGAGGGAACATAATCGTGGGCAGTTTTATTTCAGAGACTGATGTGAGTTATTTCCTTTAAGAGCATTTCACATTGTTGGAAGCTGTAGAAAGAGCAGAGTATCCATGGAGAGATTCCATAACTTGCTGGTTTGTGGGAGAAGTTGCTTTGAAAGGTGTTTTTTCTCAGGTGATGGGAGTCAGGGGAGTTTTCCTTTGCTTAGACTTGGATTCCTCCATGGTCTTAGAAAGTTTAAACCGAGTGGAATTGACTGAGTGAAAAAGAAAAATTGTTTACAAGACAAAAACTTTTGGGCCTGATGAGTTTTCTAGTGATTTAATTTTTTATATTTATCTCTTCAGTGCTGAGCTATGAAAGCAGCATTAACAAATTATGCTCTGGGGTTATATTGTTGAATAATTTTATTTTTTAAAATCATAACTGGCATTTATAGTGACCTTGTCTTAAAGTTACCTTTAATTCCAGTCTATGGAGGCAGTTTAACTTTTCATAATCTATTAGTGTTTATAATATGTCACATTCCAATACTAATTTGTAATTTTATTTGATTGAAATTTTAACTCATGGGATCCTTGCTCTTGTTATTTTGGTAGAACAGTGAATCCCCCAAGTTAAGTATATTTTTAAATCTACTAATGCAGAGTAATTATCATATTCCTCAAGCAGATCAATCCCTTCCCATGTAGTGACTGTTTATTTTTAACAGCAGCTCCTAAATTGATGGTGTTGCATGAAACTGTGCCTTTGTAATAAATAAATCAATCAGTATTTAGCTCTCCTGGCTGATTTTGTGCTCTGGTGTTGCTCTGCAGATCCTTGCTGACGATGGTGGTCGCTGGAGGCAGCACTGTTGAAGATTATATCATTTACAGACAAGATCTCTGAAATCTGGTTCCTTCAGACAGCAAAGGTAACTCCAATCATCCACATTATGCATTTGTTTCAAAATAAGAAGTTTGGTTTTGACCTCCAAAATTCAACAGCAGCTGAAGTTTGGGAGTCTGACCACTTTACCAGCTTTTAACCTCCTTTTTAATGTTTATTTATTCTGAAGTGAAAAATAATATCCATGGAAAGAGCTCAGTTACTTTTCCTCCTTTTAGCTGCAGGAATATCCATCCTTCCTTTGTTTCTCTTTTATTCCTGCACTAAATGGTTTTCTTTATTCTTCTTCTCTCACGAGTGTTTTGAGCTGCAGATCAGTTGCAATATTTTTGTGGTACTGATGAGAACCAGCACTAAAATCTAAAGGGTAATTGAGGATGGGACTTATGCTCAAAAAGACCAAAATTAGGTGCAAAAAGGGTAAAACAGTGGTAAATCTCTTGAAAATTTCTATAGAATTTTAGAAGTATGACTTCTTTAAATTATTGAAAGCACAAATCTGCTGTGTCCTGTGCCATTTATTTTTTCAGTTTGAAGTATTTATTATCAATAAGTGGCTCAAATAAATGTGAGGATAGTCATGAGAATTTTGTTTATGGATCATTTTTTCCTATTTTGAAACTAACTGTATAACACTGTAGGTAATATGGGACCTTTTTTTTTTCCTATTATGGAAATAGAGCTAATTTTCCCACTCATTATCTGCTGTTAATTTAATGTGTGGCAATATCTGAAATTTAGTGCTGATTATGGCAGTAGATTTTTGGTTAGCTGTACAGCTCATCTATGAGCAAACCAATTAAGACATCATTTCAGAATATAATTGAGCTCCTAATGGGGCACTTGAATTCACTAGGAATTTACATATTTGCTTTTCTTTGCTTTAGCAGAGAGGTCCAAAATGAGGCTACAGCTTCAGTTTTGAACTTCTGGAGGCACCAGCTCGAGCTGAGGCTTTTCAAAGTGAAGCCTGTAAAATGCTCTTGAATAAGGGCATGGATAAATTCATGGAAAAAGCTCCTTAATTCTCAGATCTGAGCTTTGGATGGCTCTTAGGAGGTAGGAATTTGAGGAATACATCCTCCATTCTTCTTAGGATGCTGAGGCCCAGGTGATGCTCTGATGCTGCACAGTCAAAATTGATTTAAATACAAAGTTTGTTCAGAGTTTGTAATTAGTTTTCTTCTTTTAGTCAAATCAGGATCTGCTGGGAAAGGGCTCGTTCTGCAAATCTTTCTAATGCATATCTTTCTAATACATATATCATATGTATGCATATGTTTAATCTCTATTTTCAAGCAGTATCAATAGAGAATTCTTGGGAGTGCTTTGTTAGTCCACACAAATTAAATGTCTCATTTATGGAGTCGTTGAAAATGAAGGAAAAAAAATGAAGGTAGTTCTCTTCCCTTTTCATTTTCCCTTAGTTTGGGGATTTTTTTGACCCTCAGAAGGAAGATTTTTCCATTTAAAGGACAAACAGAGCTGAGAGAGGTTATTTATACCTCTGCCTTATTGAGGGGTTGGGTTTGTTTTCTTGTCACTCTTCCCTTCCAGGATAGACCTTTGCATATGTTTTTGTTTGTTCTAAAATGGGAATCTACACCATTTGGAAAACCAAATGTTTTGGGGGAATAATTATCAAAGTCTGTGTTTGGGTTCTGAAAAAACCTTTATTTCTATGTGGAAAACTAGGGCAGGGAAAGTAGTTTTCTATGTAAGGCTCATGTTGTACTGGTTATTTCCTGAAAGTTTTAATATGTACATGTGGATAAACCTCAGGATGCTCCAGTGAAATCCAAGAAAACATTTAGCTCACATTCTCAGCATCTTAACTTGTATTTTGTACTCTGTATTTTTTTTTTCCCTTCCACTAAAGTGCTCACAGCTGTGCAGGTATTGCAGCCACTGCTGCTGCTCCATTTGATCTATTTTTAAAAGCAGGGGCTCTCTGGATGGAATCCACATTCCTGTGCAGTCCAATACTCCCAAATCTTCCTGACCCTGCCTCACCCACTCAGACCTCCTGCATTATCTTTAATTATATGATAACATTGCTGTTTTCCTCCATAGGAAACCCTGCCATTAAATAGATGGAATTTAACCAGCAATCCACTGCCTTTAATTGTTCAATCCTTCCTTCCTCAATAATGTTCAGGCCTTTCCCTGCATATGGAATTCACAAATTGCTTTTGTGCTTTCTTGCACTTTTTAGCAACAAGTTTTGGAGAATCCCACACTGGTTTGGGTTGGAAGGGACATTAAAATTCATCCAGTTCCATGGCAGGGACACCTTCCAGCATCCCAGGCTGCTCCAGCCTGGCCTGGGACACCCCCAGGGATCCNTGAGCACCCCCAGCTCTCCCAGCCCAGCTCCAGAGGGGCTCCAGCCCTGGAGCAGCTCCAGGATCTCCTCTGGACTCTCTCCAGCAGCTCCATGTTTTCCTTGTGTTGGCAAATCCAGCATTAATAACACAGAAACCTGGGACTGCAGACCCAGGAGGGTGAGTGGTGTTTGCACCTGCTCATCTTTTTAAAGATGGAAAGTTCCAGAATGGAATGGGAAGGAATTTGGTGCTGTGCAGTAACTGACAGACACATCCAGTGCCCTGTGCCATGCCCAGCTCCAATCCTTGTTGTGTCTGGGACATTCCTGAGCAAGCTCCAGACTCCAGAATTTATGGAGCTGCTTCAGTGCCCTGCAGCTTGAGGCACACAGAGCCTGGGCTGTGCTCACAGCCTGGCTCTGTCTTTGCCCAGGTTTGGGCTGGGGTTATCCCCAGGCAGGCAGGGAGCAGCCTTGGGTTCCAGCAGCTTTCCCCTCAGCCCATTTTTCCTGAATTGTCATTAAAAACAAGGAGCTCTGTTGCCTTTTCTGAAGCCCCTGATGTTTTTCTGAGAACAGTCAATTTTCTGTCTCACTCTGTGTTCTTTCCATATGAAAGGCTTGGAGTTTTGTGAAATCCCAAGGTGCTGTCTCTAAAGCAAGGTATAAACGAATTCTACCTTCTTAAATTTAATAAAAGGAGACCTACTTCATTTGAATTTTTTTCCTACAGAAATTATTTAAAGGATTTGGGGTAAAAACCCCCTACATTTTCCTAATGTTGCTCTTTAATATCACAACTTCTAGGAGCATTTTGGAGCCAAATTTTCAAAGTACATTTCAAATGTAGTAGATTTGATAAGTTGTTCTCTGGCTGAGCAGAAATTTTTGTACCACATCTGCCAAGTTTTTGCACAGAGCAAGAAGTTTGTTTTCCATGATCCCTGTTTCTCTTCCAGCTGCTCCTTCTGAAACTGAATTATGGGCTGGCGTTTTGAATTTTTCCTCACACAGATATTGTAAATAGAACCAACTACAAAGGCTTTTCATTTTGAAAAATTGGAGCAGCAGGCACCCTGAACAAAAGGAAATGTTCTCAACACCTCTTTTATTGTAACCAAATTAATCAAGCTCAGGGATTTAGTTGTAATTTCAAAGTTAAATGTTTAAGTAATGTAAAACTTTCTGATCCTGCAGTGCCTCTCTCTTTCTAATTCATAACAAAATAGCAAAATTGTTGCAGTTAATTTTTTTAATAGTTAATTTTTCTTAACAAAGCTAAAGATTGGCTTCCTATAACCCCAGGAACCTGGATAACTCCAGAAAGTTTTGAGGTTCTTGGGCTATCTCCAGAAAATATCAAGGATTTGGATTGTTTCAGTCTGTGGTATTAGTAAGTGTTACATATCTCCATCCTTAGGTTTTCCTGAAATCTCACAAGAAATTTCTGTGAAATAAAAGCCACATCTTTTTGCTGAAAGGGCCACTGGTTTCAAATAACAGATAAGAGCTTCTGTCATTATTTATTAATTATGAATAATATTTAAAAGAAGAATGTATGGTGTAGTACCTAAGATAAACCAAATTATTCTTTTCTGTTGAAACAACAAATCAAACTCAGATCATTGATTTTTGTTTTAATAATTCTTAAAAAAATATAAAAAAAGCTCAAGGGCAGCAAATTTAAAATGTGGCTGTTAATGAAAACCTAAACAAAATTGATTTTTTTTTCACATGAAGGTGGCCTGAAAGGTTGTGAAGGGATTCTTTTTTTCATTTGGTGCTTCAGTTTTATTTCCTTTTCCCCTTCTTATCAATTCACATCCTTGGAGGGCCACTATCAGGGTGAAAAATGTATTGAAATGCTTAAGGAAGGCATTATCATTTTTGAGATTCTCAGCTTGGCCTTTTCCTAGAAGGATCCCAGTCCAGAGAAATGCTTGAAAATTAAAACCAGGGATGCTTTTAAAATCAAACACACCAAGTTTCTGAAGAAAAGAGCCTCTCTTCTCTCCAAACCTGTGGTGATGCTCCACAGCTGAGCACAAAAAGGGTTGTTTTTATTTTTTACCACATTCCTGAAAAATATTCCTGCGAGGTAAGGATTCTCTCCAAGATGGGTCAGTAATTGCCACAGCTGGCTTTGGCTCAGCCTCCCAAACTAAGTTTGGATCACTTCAAAGGATTCATCACATTTCTTTGAGGTTTCATCACAGAATCATGGAATCATTTGGGTTGGAAAAGACCTTTAAGGTCTCAGAGTCCAACCATTAACCCAACCCAAGTCCACCCTCACTTTATTGGTGCCATTCTGAGAGTGGGGGCAAAAGCAGCTGAGTTTAGGGAAAGGGAAGATGAACTAAAGTTTCTATTTAGAAACTCACCAAAAGTTAAAATATCTCCTCTTTTTTGATCAGTCCTTGATCCAGGAACTAAAACTTTAGGACACAGGTCCCAGGGAATTTTCCATGGGAGCAGGAATTTATTTGAGGTGCTCATTGTTTAGATGTTAGAAAACAAAATGCCCTTGTCTCTATAATGCATAAATGGGAGTGTTCACTGGTGGGTCTTTGTATAATTTGATAATAAATAGTTTGTCAGGAAGTAGATCCAGGAGTGAATTCTTGTTTAATTCCTGTCCCAACAGGGGAACAGCAAAACCTGGCCACAGATACCCCTTCAATAAAAGGCAGCAGAGGACAATCATAAATATGATAGGTATTATAATGTATATTCAACCTCTCCTGGATAACCCTAACACCATTTTTTTATGCTGCTAATTTTGATTTGGAAGTTTTATACCATTACCGATGCAGACATTTGTGTTCGTTCACTCCTATATCCTGGGGTTGTTTTTTTATTATTATTATTATTATTTCCTTAAGTTTTCTTTTTATTAGCAGTACAATTTCAGCATTTGAGTGGCAGCAAGTGACATTTGCAGAGGACAGATCCTGCAGGCAAATGAGCAGGTGACAGGAGGCACAATGGCACTCAGGAATAGTCTGACACGTGGGTGTTCTGACTGGAGGATCCTCTTTGTGTTCAATGAAGTTCTCATGGAGCAGCTTGCAGCTGATATTGTGTTCTCAGAGTATAGAATTCAATATATCCCCATCACACACTGCCTTCAGCTGGGCTTCTTTACACCATTCTCCCTTATAATACCACTTAAAGTGCAAAAAGCTGAGTAAACTGCCTCCTCTGAGTGTTGTATCAAAATGATATGCACTGCCTTGAGCAGGTTAATATTTATTCATTTGGTTGTGATCCTTGGAAAACAGTTATTGGGAGCTGGTGATGGGAGAGAAAGAACTTTGTTTCTGTAAGGGGCACTTCCAAACTCACTGGAAACTGCAAAACTTTTATCTTCCAGTGAAGCAAGTTAGCAATTCCCTGATTCAGGTGATGCTGCTTAAAAACAGTAAAGCCAAATTATCAATATTTGGCTGATTTTTTATCTGTCAGGAGTGTTATTAAGGCTGTGGGTAGCCCTGTTCTGCAGCCCTGCAGTCCTGTAAAATCCAGCTTTTTTACAATGTCTCATCTTGGAAAGGACTGTGAGGGTTTAAAGGTGAGCCAGGCACCTTCCTGAGCATGTGGGTATTAAATCTGAGGGTTCCTACCAAATGTTTTTCCATAATTCAGTTGGTTTTTCTCTTTCTTAGTGCTTAAAAGGCTTTTCTATAATGCCTTTTCAGTGGAAATTATGATTATGAACTAGTCCATACATAAAACTGCTTTTTCTAATTTGTCTTAAATTGCATTTCCTTGATGATCTAAAATCTAAAATACATTTCAAGCTTCTAAAAATAGACCAGAGAAGGGGACAAGTCCCTGCTTTGACACAGATGTTTCTGCAGGAGGGCCAATACCCTCAGATTATCGTGATGGTCCCATCTAAGCATATTGAAAATACAAAATTACACATTCTCCATGAATAGTTTTGATTTGGGCTGCAGGAATATGGACCTAAAATTCCAGTTAAAGATGGTTCATAATTATGAAGGACCAGCCTGGCTGCAGCTGCAGGGACAGGGATAAGGACACACTGAGGAGACCAGAGCAGGAGGTGGGAATCACACACCTGGTCCCTGCAAAACACACTCTGAGAGCCCATGTTTAATGCCCAAAGTTACATTTGAGTGTTTCAGTGAAGAGAAAAATGTGGCTGATCCATGAGAAAATGCTTTTAAACCAGGAATTCTTATTGGGAAAGCTCACCTGGAGTGAAGGTGGGAGGGAGTGAGGCCTTCACTGGGCATGAGTTGTGTGGTTGTGTCTGACATCTCTGAATCTGCTTCCTGCAGGATTTGATTTCCTGCCCCAGACAGGTCCTTTTTCTTTGCTAGGCATCCCAGGGAGAGTAAGGAAGGGCTCTGGGGTGACTTTCCAGTTCCTAAAAGGGCTCCAGGAGAGCTGGAGTGGGATTTGGGACAAGGGACAGAGGGACAGGAGCCAGGGAATGGCTCCCAGTGCCAGAGGGCAGGGCTGGATGGGATCTTGGGAACTGGGAATTCCTGGCTGGGCTGGAATTGCCAGAGCAGCTGTGGCTGCCCCTGGAATGTCCCAGGCCAGGCTGGACAGGGCTTGGAGCAGCCTGGGACAGTGGGAAGTGTCCCTGGGCATGGCAGGGGTGGGAATGCAGGAGCTTCCAAGCCCATCCTTCCTGGGGCTGTATGAATTTAGGAGGGCACAGGCCAGAAGACAGCCCAGGGGCTGTTCCCAGCCTTCCTGCAGCTCCCAGGCTCTCACCTTTCACAGCCCCTGCTCGTGTTTCACAGCCTGCACTGACAGTGAGCTCACCAGGGCACCAGGAAAACTGTTCCATATTAATTTCCCTTCATAGTAACAAACTGCATTTTGTATAAAATTATTCCTCTTCTAGCTGATCTTAGAAATCTTTTCCAACTTGAACCATTCTGTGATCTGGACTGAGATATTTTCTGTGTTTTATACATATGAAATCCTTCCTAACTGTATTTTTGCTTGTTGTTGTTGCAGTCAATTATTCCCTGTGCACCTCCTTCAGCTGTGCTCGTGCTTCAGCCTTTTCTTGCACTTCTTGCAAAAAGGAAAAAAATGCCAGTTGGGAGAAGTTTGTGCAAGGCATTTGTGTGGAAATGATCTCCCAACCTGGGAGCTGAGGAGCCCAGCCCAGTGTCCTCCTGCTCTGGCTCTGTGGCATCAGTTTGATCTGTAAAGTGCCACATTTGTAGCTGCACTCCTGATGTGCCTTGGTTTGTTATCCCCTAAATTACTGATAGACACAATGTGGTAGATTTTATACAGAATGGTTTTTTTGAGAGGCTGAAACATTTGTTAAGGTAAGGCTTGTGCTATCCCAAATAAATAAATTCTGAGAGAGAAGTGTATTCAGAGCCTGCACTCCAGGTATGAACTGACAGAATTCTGTCCTCTCCCATTGTGGAGAAATTCTGGAGGAAGAGCTAAAACCATAAGTGATTTTGGGGTTCAGGTCAGGGGGATTACATTTCTGGCTGTAGGAAAGAAGGGTCTGGCTTCCTCTTCTGTGATCAATCCCTAAATCCAGAAGGATGTAAGAAGCTGAGAGCAGTTTAGCCCCTCAGCCTGGGAAGTGAACTTGAAAAGTGGGATGAAGGGAAGGGGGGAAGGAGAGCAAGGATTACAGATTTCCTTCCTTGTTGGAATAGCAGGGTTGTGCTCCTTAGAGTAAAATTTAGCTGAGATTCAGGTTCATGGAATATTTACAATAATAGGAAGTATTCACTGAAAGGGGAGGGAAAAACCCCAAACCACAGCATACAAAAAATCTGCTGGACTGACACAACAGTAAATTATTTGTTTAGGTGGCAATAGAAATTTATAAAATATGAATCTAGGATTGAACTGTTATGTTCTAGCAGTGAGCTAAATGTGATTTAAGGTGATTTTAAAGCAGACAGATTGAGAATTGTCCAGCTGGAATTGCTGAATCATGGAGTCCTGACTCTGGATGGCAGAGCTGGAAAAGCATTTCATTTCCATGCCCAAATCACAGAATGGCAAACACAGCACTGGAATGACTGAATTTCAGTGTTCCTGTCCTGAATTTCAGTGTTCCATTCCTGGATTCTGGAAATGCCTCTCATTTCAAATACCTGACCCTTCTTCAGCTTTTCAAACATTTAGGTAACTCCTGCATCAGGTTTTGCAAGGTGAGCTTTAGGACAGAGATTCCAAACCAGTTAAATTTCTTCTTGCCTGTCCTTGAACTCATCTTAGAAGCACTGTCAATGCTGAAGCCATCCCTGTTCTTCATTTCCATGATTCTATAGCTCAAATAAAAGGTAAAAATAAAGATTTTGGAGGAGTATTGAGGATGTTTCTGATGAGGTTTTCTCGTGAAGGTCTAGAGAAAACAAACATGAATTCTTCTATTAGCAGATCTTGCCGTAACTTCTGCAACTTGATGATTTAAGTTTAATAAATTACTAAATTCAGGGTTTGACCAACGAAAGTGAATGGTGAGACAACCTGTGGCAGATCTGGATTTGTCCAGATGGATCTTGAGTTTGTCCTTGTCCACAACAGCTCAAGGCCTGACAGTAAAGGAAAACAGAATATTTCTGAAAGCTGAAAACTCAGAATGCTGAGTTGATGCTTTCAAGACTAGAAAGCAAAATAGTACAATAAAGCAAAAAAACCCGATCTGTTCTTCCAAAGAAAATGCACTAAAATAGCTGAAAACCTGCAACACCTTTAAGGCACCCTTTGAACATTAGAAAAACCTGCATTTTATCTCCTGACTCAAAGGCGTGGTCTCAGTGTGGTCTCAGATGCAAAGGTTGGTGATCTCCAGGGCCTGGATGCTTTTTCCTTTTGACATTTCCTAAGCACCTACTAAAGGATGAGAGGGCCTGCTGGCTGCCTAATTAGGGTGGTTTAATTGTTTAGCAGCTCTCAGGAGGTGTCACATATGGTACCTCTGGCTGGATTCTGACAGGAGCACAAGATTGAAGGCCTTTGGCCAGTCCTTTGCAGGAACCAAACTTCAGCTGTTGTTGTTTCAGTGGTTCACCAGAACCAGTCCAAAAATGGCTTTAGGGCTTTGGGAGGTGGGAGCAGAGCTTTCCTCATGTCCCTGAATTGCCTTGGAGCCACCCTGAGCTGTGCTGGTGGCTGGAGGCTCCCCAGGAGGTTTCCCCTCAGTTCTGTTTGGATATTTGGGAGCAGGACACCAAGGTGTGCTTTCACCATGGACACCAGCAGGGTGTGGGCAGTGATTCCCAAAGCTTCACATCCCAGATTATCATGGAATGGGTTGGGTTGGGTTGGAAAGGACATTAAAGCTCATCCCATTCCATGGGCAGGGACAACTTCCACTATCCCAGGCTGCTCCAAGCCCATCCAGCCTGGCCTTGGATACTGCCAGGGATCCAGGGGCAGCCACAGCTGCTCTGGGAATTCCAGCCCAGCCCTCCCCACTCTCCCAGGGAAGATGCCAAAGCTCCTGACGGGTGTTTGTCCAGGAGGAGCCATCTCTGAGGGAATCAGTCTGGGAGAACTTGTACTCATGAGGTGGTTATAAACACCAGGATTTGCAGGATTCCAG
Organism: Anthoscopus minutus; assembly: GCA_013399455.1. NCBI lineage: Eukaryota > Metazoa > Chordata > Aves > Passeriformes > Paridae > Anthoscopus > Anthoscopus minutus. Next base: position 128,439 of record VWYI01020787.1, read on the forward strand.
AGAACACTTCCAGAAAGAAGTTTAGTAGCTGATAACTTCACAATGAACATTCCAGAAGGCTCCCTGGCATCTCTTGGAATGCATTTGAGCAGCAATATCACTTTTTGCCTGAAAAATAGAAGAATATGTTAAATTATATTGATATTACACCAAAAGCTACCAAAAAGAAATGAGATGCGTGTTCCTTTTTGTTCTTTCCAAAGAACAAAAAGTAAGCCTAGAGTTAAGTTCTAACCCTGGCATTTTATTAAATTTAAAGAGAGGAAAGAAGACACATTGGCCCTGTTAGACTTTTCAGTGGTTTGAGAAAGAAAAAGTCACTTTTTAATGGAAAGAGAAAATGAGCTTTGCTTTGAGTGCTGGAAGCCCAACAGTTTAAAATACAAGAAATTTTGTACTATTGCAGATCCTGCTCAGTTAAAGGGAACATGGCAATTCTAAATCATCTGTCCCAGGAAATCAACACTGGTTTGAAATGTGTACAAACTGAAAACAGTCTATGCCAGAGCTCCTTGTGCTAGTGCCAGCTAAAAGCAAGAACGAAAAGGAAAAAAAAAATCAAATTGCTGGGTTTCAAAGGTGATAATTGTGCTTGAGTGCTGTGGCTGTAAATCACTGAATGGCTCTTCCTTGGATCCAACAGTCACTGCATGTAAATGTACACATGTTGCTTTTGCAGTAGGACAAAATACCTGAAATCCTCAATTCCAGTTATTAAAATACAACCTGATGCAACATTTCACCATTTGCCTTAACCTGAGATGATTCCATGAATGTCAAATACCATAATGCTGAGGGAAATCAAAATTCATGCACAACATGATGACAGAATGTGTGACCTTAACTTCAGAGCAGCACAACGTGTTAAATTATCTTGCTGTAGTTCCAAAAAGCTTCATGAATTAAGTTTTTTAGAGTGTTACTCTTGAAGAGTGGGAAATTTTAAAAACAATTTTCAATTCTGTGTGAAGAGACTTTTCAGTTTGGCTCAGCTTCTCCAAAATCATCTCTCAAGTCCCTGCCTGTGTCTGCAATCATTTTTTGGGCATAGAAAATCATTACTCTGAAGGTGTGCTGGATCTGTTCTTCAGGATGACTCCACACCTCTGCTTACATCCATGGCCCTTCCCCAATCATCTCCTGTTGCTGATCACACAAAAATTTCAAAGTAAATGTTAAAACAAGATTCTCTTCCTCTTTATTGGTTTTATGTCTTCTGTATTCAGAAAGAACAGCTGGAAAATGTGCTATGAAAATGGATTTTTATCAAACTTCCTGGCAGAATTTATCCAGAGGTACAGAAATTGGACAGAAATTCATGGGATCACAGCATGATGTGGGTTGGGAGAACCTTAAAGCTCATCCCAATTCATGCCATAGTCAGGGACAACTTCCAGAATCCCAGGGTGCTCCAAGCCCCATCCAGCCTGGGATTCCAGGGATCCAGGGGCAGCCACAGCCCCTCCCCACCCTCCCAGCCAGAAATTTGTTCCTAATTTTTTTTATTTTAGACCTTCAAAATTTTTTTTTTTTTTTTTTTTTGCAAAGCCCAGGCTGCCATTCAGGGTGTGGTTGTAACAAACTTAGAGCTTGTTGTGGGTTTTAGGTTTGGACCAAGACAATTAATTCAATTAATGAAGCAGAAGGGATATTTTTGCTGTCACATTAATTCTGCCATGTGGTTACATCAAGTGGGGAGAAGCATTGGTGTAAAATATTTTGGTAAATAGGTACAATAATAACCCTTAATGATAATATGAAGAATGTGAGAGTACAGTGTTATTTCAGGTGAATTCATATTTTCTGAATTTCATGTTTCTTTGGGCAAATAAACCAAAAGTCTGTTAGGAAAAAATCTTGGTTTAAGCTGCTCATTTTTACCTGCTGACTTAAAGGTGCTGAGGAACAAAATTTTTTTACCCTCCTGTTCACCATCATGTGCTCAGTTGGGCTGACTTGCAGCACTAAAAACCAAATTATTTAGTGTGTCCATCCAAGACATTTTCATATGTGTTTTAGGATAAATTCTTACCATGAATAAATTACCATTTTGTAGTGAAGTTCTCTTATGCAAAATGAGCATCTACCTGCACTGGTAGATTCTTAATTCTGGTGGTTTAGCAGAAGACATGTTTGTAGTTCAGAAAATAAATCATTCAGGAGCCTGTATCTGCCTTGTGGTGACTCTTTGTAACCCTACTTGAGATTTTTTAATTCAGTCCTTCCACGTAATACCAGTTAACTGTTACCTGCAAGGACCTGAGTTGAGGAAAGACCTGGGCACTGTTATTTGAAGCTGCTAATGCAGAATATATTTCTATTTCCATTTATGTTTATATTTATATTTCATATTTTTGTAATATATATTACAAATATATGTAAAATATATTTAATATATATGTAATATATATTATGAAGCTGCTAGAAGCTTTGGATGGTGCCACAGAGCATAAACCTCGACTGATGTAAAATCTGCTCATTAATGATGAGCCTCAATAGGTGCACAGATCTCAGTTCATGGAAAATTAAAGATGCTTTTACTGGTTTTCAGACTGTCTTGATATTAAGGAGAAATATTGAATTATCAAGAAATAATTCTTGTTGTCCAAACTAAATGTTTCCATCTGTTCTCTGCAACTGAGCAGGAGCTAAAATAGGCATTTTCTATGCTCTCGTGCCATTTACAGAATGGCTTCATTTTGTTTTTATGTTCAAAATCATGCTTTGTTGGCATTCTCTAAGAGTTTGGGTGCTCAAATGAAGCTCCTGTTCCTCACACTTGTTGGTCACATTCATCCAAGAGAGAGAAAAATTAGGATTTCAATCTGAGGTTATTTTAAAGTTGGTTTTGTTCAGGTTTGGTTGCCACTTTTGCACGTTGACACATTTCAACAAAGCAGACTGAAGTTTTCTCCCCTGGCACAGTGCTGCCATTCCTTGGAAGGTGCTTTTCAAATCCCACCAACTTCTTTGTGTATGGAATTACTTTCAGCCTTGAACTTTTTGAAGGTGATGGGACCATTCAGATCCTTTAAATTTGGCTTGGTTTGAATCTGTTAAAAAAAAACAGAGCCCAAAAATGCTGAACTACAGAAGAGGCTGATTGGAGGAGCAGCAGCTCACAGGTTGTAAGGTAAGGAAAAAGTTTCTGGCTCCAGATATGACTCTCTGTTGTCCTGGTGTGGAAGCCAGATCCCAAAATCACATCCCAAAACCAGATCCCAATACTTGGGTGCCATTCCCAGTGCCATACCTGGCGTTCCTGCCCCTCAAGGTCCTGGCAGATCACATCCAACTACCTGGACCTGGCATGTCCAGCTTGTCACCCATCACACCAAGGCTGCTTCCCAGAATTTGGGAAGATTCTCCCTGGCTGAACTCAGCTTTGCAGGAAGCTGAGGGAGCCTCACTCTCAGCTCTCCATTGGTGCTGGAGCATTGGATGGAGTAGGAATTTTCTCATGTGCCAGGATCTGATTGTCCATCAGTTCCAATCTGATGTAATTCTGGAGGAATTTCAACTTTTTCTCCCTGAATGGATGTCTCAGACTCTCCTTGGGAGATGGAGTCTCTCATCTGGGAGCTGCCATTAACTCCTTCCTGCCAGACCTTTGAATTAGGGAAGTTTGCAAGTACAGGAGAGGAAATAAAAGCTTCAGGGGTCAGAAGAAGAAATAAAATCTTCAGGGTTATCTTTTATTATGCCTGAAGCCAGAAAGTGTGAAAAACAAGCTGAAAATGAAGGAGCTGGGACACTTCAATTGTGGTTTCTGTGAAGGAGGAAAAATTCAGTCATTAAATGGACATTTTGCAGTTTGCTGTTCTTAGAGCCACACAAAATTGTAAGGCTGTAATGTTACTACACTCATATTTTAATTATTAAATTAGTATTATTTAATTCTTAAGCTAACTTGTGCAAACCAATTACAATTGTTCAACTTCTTGTACATTAAAAGTTTCTTTAGCAAGGGTTTTTTTGGTCATGGAGAAAACTTCATATAAAGTCATGAAATAAAAAAGCAAATTTAGGTTTAAACATGTTTTCTCTTGACTGCTGCTGAAAGTTTTGTTCCTGAATCCTTTTCCTCTGTGTGCTCTGCTGATGTGAAAATCCTTCAATTTATACTTGAGTCTTTAACTTTAAAAATCTGGAGTTTAGTTATTCCTGCTGTTTGCTTTCAAACACCCTGATACCTTTAAATCCTTGTTTTTACTGTGCTTTTTCCCCAGTGACCTTTGATACATTTATCATTAATAATATTTAATATTTCTCTTTGGCCTTAGTGCTGTTTTGATACATATTTTTAAAAACCAGAGGAATATTTGATTATTTAGTCCCATTTTCTTAGAAATACCTTAAAACCAGACTTTATAAAGCTTCTGAAATCTCATTCAATCCTAGGCTAAATTCTTAAAATTTCTGAATAAATAAGGTGGATATTTTTTAAATGATCAAACAGACTGAAATAGTAGGGCATTTTTATATAAATATAGACTCAGGAGTGATCCAATGTGAATTACATTAAACTCAGTGGGAAACCATCCATTAACCTTAGCAAGAATAGAATCAGAATTCCAGAAACTGAGCTCTGCTTTAGGAGCCCTGTGCCTGGGGATTATTCAAATAAACCTTCCTGATACTTTTATCAATGAATTGGACAATTAGTTGTACTAATTAGCAGCATCACTTTGAAAGAACTGCTTGGAGGAAGTGCAGTGACAACAGCAGAGGAGGCCTAGAGCAGGCAGGGATGGAACTGGGATGAAATTCCTTCATTTCCTGGGATGGAAATTCACTTGGGGTTTTCTCAGCCTTTCCAGTTTCAGGAGAATTTCAGCTGGAGCCTGAATCCAGAGCAGAGTCTGCTGGAGTCTCCTCTCTGCTCCCAAGGCAGCATCTGCCCTGCAGGAGAGTTTAAAATAATCAAGATTTGCCAGTTATGGAGGTTTGTGCCAAGAATTTTTAAATAAGAAGTAACACAGTTTAGAGAAGTTTATGTTCTTTTCTTTGGGAAGGATTTCATTTTAAACAATGGCATAATGTCACATTTGAAAGAAGACACTTTATTATGTGATAATAAAGTGTCATGAGGCAAAAACATAAACTGTTGGTGTGCTTGCTGCATGAAATCTCTTCTCTCCTAATGAATTTGGGGCTTTGGGATAAGAGATTCCTCTGAAAGTCCAGGTATCCTTTTCTTCTCCTTGTGCTGTGGACGTGTTTCTCCAGGTATTGGTAGAGTTGTTGTGGAGAAATGGAAAAACTTCTGATCTGGGGGTCAGCACAAATCCATTGACATGAAATAATCTGAGTCAAGAGGTAGAAATGAAGATATTCTGATGGGCTGAGTTAATTTTTACCTGTGAGGAATTGTTCCAGCACTGTGGAAGCATCCCCTGGATGGGCAGGAGGAAAGAGTGGCCACTGGGGTAGGAGAGAAATGTGACAATTGTTTCTCTCTCCTCTTTGGGTTGTTTTACCAAATGTCTTCACTTTTTGGGGGATATTTCTGTTTCTTGTGATAAGGTTGAGGTAGAGACATCTAAAGGGAAAACCTGACCCGTGGAAGGTGTCCCTGGCCATGGAATGGGCTTTGAGGTCCCTTCCAACCCAAAACCATTCTGAGGTTCTGTGATTTAAAAAATCAATTCTTTATAAGTGTGTAGTAGTAACAACTACATTTTTTTTTACTAACTCATTCTTTTGTACCTTTAGCAACATTTGTTTAGGAGAAATAGGAAAAAAGACAAATTGGCGTTATACAGACCTCAAATTCTTTGTTTATCTTCTCAACTCTCATCAGTTTCTCAGTTATCTCTATATTAAATTAAAGATCAGTGAAGGAGAAAAGTTGATTACATTTCCATTGTGAGCCAGAAAATAGCAATGCTTGTACACCAGGTATGCAAAGGGGCTGAGGGAAACAAATCAAGTTTTCAAAGTGCTGTTACAGATGAAAGAAAATAATTTGTAAATTTAATTCTAAGATGTTTTGAAAAAACCAAAATAAATTGGGACGTGTGATTGTTGGAGAGACCTTTATTCTCCAGACTTTACAGGTCCAAATCTTGAATATGAACTTTATCACTGTCCAAACTGCAGGCAGAAGTCTCAGCTACTCAGGATTTATAGGATTGAAATATTGACTAAACTGATGTCTGATTTGTTCCCTTTTTCAAATTAAAACTCCTTTTTCTTTTTTCCTGTAAGTGGAGACACAAAAAAAAAAAAATAGATAATATCCCTTCTTACATCTTACATGCTCAAAGCAACAGCACTGCCAAACCTTTGAAAAATGTTATTATATCTATATATTGCATATGTAAATATGTTCATATATATCACACACATAAAGGAAATATATCAGAAAGTTATATTTATAACAAGGTATCTTGTCATTTAAAGACATGTGATAGTTTGTTGGCCTTCCAGCTGATTTCAGAATGAACTCCTCAGAAAGACCTGCCTGGTTTTTGGTATTTCTTTGGGCTTTCATGTTTCTCACGTGCTCCATGGTGGCGTTAGGCAGTTCCAGTTCATTTCTGAAGTTCTGTTCCTCTTGTTGGCCAACTTGTTGTCATACAAAAGCCCAGGAAAAGGCCATATGTTCCTGCAAAGGTAGCTTTGGAAGGTGGGATAGCTGCTGCTTCTTTTTCTTCTGCCATCTGTTCTGCTGTAACTTCATTTTCTCCAGATACCGTGTCTAGCAAATACTCAGATAATAGATGGGAATTCTCATCACTATGGAAGCAAGGTTATTGTTCCAACAACAGGCAGATATTCTGATTTTTTTTTTTTAGATATTTCCCTTGATTTTTGGCATTGTAACAGTTAAAATTTAAAAATCAGGAAGTAATTTAGGAATAAATTTTATTGAAATGATGAATGCACTGAGATGCTCCTTTAAACACAGAGAAGATTTTCGGTGCTGCAGGCTTTGGAAATAAAATGAGCAAACATAATGGATTTCTCCAAGTGGCTGCTGCTCTTTCCACTTGGAGTTTCTCATTCCTGTCCATGTGCCACTCCTTGCTGGTCCAGCCCAAGCATTCCTGCAGCCACAGGGATTAGGGAAGGATCTGGGTTAAGACTAATCCAGCAAAAATACACAAATCAGCTCCCTGGGCTGATCCAGGAGGGACTCAGGGAGCAGCCTTGGAGCAGAGGGATGAGTTGTGCCCTCTGACAGAGGCACCTCAGGAATTCCCTCCTCAGGAATTCCCTCAAACTCCAGGAAAATGGAGAAGTAAAGAAAAAATCTGATGTTGCCAGAGTTTTTAGGCTTTCTGCTGAGGAGACAGGAGAGCCCTGATTTAAGCCAGGTCTTCTGGATTGAGTGTGAAACCTGAAAATTCTGTGAGCCCTGTGGTTACTCCAGGCATAACTATGGACATATAATGTGTAATTTCACCCACTTTTTATGCTGCTTATAGGAATAAAATTAAATACAAGGCCATGCTTAGACCAAGGTCATGATTTGCCATTTCATGTTCAAGTCACAGAATTCTGCCTGATTTAGGGGCTAAATCTACAAGGCATTTGGGGGAAAAAAAAGTCTATAACCTACTTTCAATGGTTCTAAACTACTTTGGGGGTTTTTCTATTAATTTATAGAAATGTCCATGTGTGTGAGCGTGTATAAAAAGAGATGTGTATATAAATAAGCAAAACTGGGCGTCTTTTTGCTATTTTAGTTCTCTGAAGCTTTGTGGTGGATCCTCTCAAGAATATCTCATTTTAAAGTCCTTTTCTTCATTCTCCAGCTGTGTGGGCTCTGTTTTTGCAGCCTTAAATTCTCTCCAAGTGTCAAGCAGGGGAGGATATGGCCAGACCTGGACCCTGGCTGGACTGTAGGGAATTCTCCTGGGCATTGAAGACAGATCCTTCCAGAGGGAACTGAGGAATAATTTGCCTTTCTGCAAATCTCCCTTTAGTGCAACTTGTATTTTATTGCAGGAAGAAGAGGCTTTAGAGCAACAAAAAGGGGCAAAAACCACAAAGACTTGAAGAAACAGCACTTCTCTAATTCTTCCCAAAAGTTCCAAGAACCACCAAATCCTAAAGGATTACATCCACCAGTCTTCCTGATTTCAGGTAGGTGAATTCTCTCTTTGTTTCTCTTTCTGGCAGCCCAGGGAATTTGGGGATTCCCATTCCCTGGAAGTGCCCAAGGCCACCTTGGGCAGGGCTTGGAGCAGCCTGGGACAGTGGGAGGCATCCCCACAACAAGAGTGGGATTGGATGGGATTTAAGGTCCCTTCCCACCCAAACCAGTCTGGGGTTCTCTGATTTCTTTGAAGACAATGCAATTAATAAATGTAATTTGATGTGACTTTTTCCCTTAACAAAATAAAAAGAACAATTACTGTAAAGCAAATCAGACAGCAATGGATGCTCCCAAACAAAAGCTGTTGCTGTTGTTTTCCAGCATGGAGCTCATGGCTCTAATTTGGAATTAACTGGTTTGGAGGAGAGGTTTTCAGTTATGCCACAAAGTAATAAAGAAAAATAACCTGAAAACAGCCAGTAATCAAGTTGTTTGATTTAGAAGAAATACATTTAAAACCCAGCTGAGTATAAAGAGAACTGGCTGACTGCCACCCTCTTTTTTACTCATTTGTGACAGCACACAATTAAAAAGTTCAGTTTGTTGCTCTTACAGGAATAACAGTTTTTGGTATTTTTCATGTTTGCTCATAAAAAGTATTTTTAATTTTAGATCCTCCAAATACTGTAGTTGTAAGAATATTGTTTGTATCTGGAGAGATTAGATGAGGACAGGATTTTTTTAATCTGTTACCACAGACTTGTTATGTAAATAGGAAGCTCACAAAGGAAGGAGACAGCAAAAGGCTCTGAAAAAACAGATGTGTCTCCCCCAGAAATAAAGTCACCACTGGATTCCTGCAACTTTTGGGGAAGTTAATTGTTAGGGATATGCATGGAATCAAAAAAAAACCCCAAATTCTGTAGTCACTGTGTAAATCCATTTCCATATGCCCACTACAGATAATTTTATCATTAATTTATTGTTGCTATTTAATTTTAATAAATTCAAAATCAGATTATTCATTTAAATGAATTCTTATGATGCTTTGCTGTTGATTTCTCAAGGCTCCTTTCCCTGCTGCTCCTCCAGTCCTTAGCACTGGCCATGTGACCCAGATTTTTTAAGCCCTGCTATGACTTTAGGTTTTATTCTTGGGCTCTTTCATCCATTTATTGGAATTGTTTCCAGTAAATCAGAGTTTTACAGTGGTTGCTGTGATTAGCATTCTATGCTCATGGGGAATTCTTCATGAAAATATCTCTGATCAATACCTTTCAATGTGTTTAAAGATTAATAAATAATTTGATACGGAATTATGATCTAAAATACATTTTTGTGCAGATTCTTTAATGGTAGGTTATGCCATCTTTCCATTTAGTTTTGGTACTGTAAAGAGAAATTATAATTTTATGAATAACCTGCATTAAATGGTCATGTTTTGAAATAATTCTATTCAATAATAACTGTATACTCAATAATATTTATGGACTGAATGTTCCTTGTTAGTATCCAGTATTAAGAACAGGTAAACCCTGTATGGAGCCTAAGCATTGATGTTTTCTAGTGTCCCAGTGCTTAAGAAAATCTAAATATAAATTCATAATTTTGTAGGGGTGTGGTTTTTGAAGTGATATTGGTTGGGGAAGAACTTTATGTAAAGTTAATAATTTTTATTTTAAGTAGTTTGCACGTGAAAAAAATCCCCATTCCTGAAAGACTCTGCCAGGTTGGTAAATGCAGTTTGAGACAACCAAGAGTCATTAAAGGCCATTTTTACAAAATGCTGGACCCTGATTTTGCACTTAGATTGAGAAGATCAATTGAAAATTCAGTAAAATTGGGGATTCTGATAAAATCAGTGAAGCCAGACTGCAGGGTTTGCTTCTAAACCCAGTAAAATTGAGGATTCTGATGAAATCAGTGAAGCCAAACTGCAGTGTTTGCTTCTAAACCTCACTAAGATTTAAATAATCATGGGAAATGCTGTATTGGGTTTCACAGCCAGTGCACTTTGTGACTTCTGTTGTCACAGGGCTGTGTTATAGCCTGTTTCTTGGCCTGGCTGAAATTTTCATTCCCATTTTCTAACAGGGTTTTCTGTGACAGGAGAAGGTTTTAACAACAACCCAGACCTTCACTGTGATGATAAATGGCTTTAAAAGAGATTCCAAAGAGGTGATTTGAAAATCAGAACAAATTCTTCCCCATTTTCTGAAGGATTCAAAAATCATTGATGTTTCATTTGTATTTAGTGAAGATTTATTTGGGGAAAAATGTGAAATCCCCAATTATTGTGAATGTGATGCCCAACTGTGCCTGTGCTGAGTCCTTGGGCTCTCAGATCCGAAGGTTTAAAGGCCCCATTAAAACTCTTTGGGATATGCCTTTAACCTAATGAGCTCCAATCCCTTTCAGCTCTGGAAGAAGCCAGTGAGTCCAGGTGCTGGGCAGGCTGGTGGCTCCTCTGGGCTCAGAGGGATTCCAGCAGGGAATCTGCAGGGACTGAGCCTCTGGAGCAGAGCAGGATGGACAGAAACCATCCAGGGCCAGGCAGGTGTTAGGGAATAATGAGCCAAGGCCATGTGGAGTGGGGATTGGAGCAACCTGGACTAGTGGAAGGTGTCCCTGCCCATGGCAGGAGCTGGAATCAGCTGATTTCAAGGTTCCTTTCATCCCAAACCATTCTGGGATTCCGTGATCCAACAGCTTCTGTTTCAGCTGGGAATTCACCGATGTCCTGTACATGAGCCAAGACTCATTTATTGCTCATCATTTACTGGTCATCATTTATAACTCATCATTTATAGCTCATCAGTGGTGCTGGTGGAACCTTCTACCTCCCCAAGGATTTTGCAGCATCACAGCTCCAAAACTCAGCTTTTTGATTTTAGCTGGAGGGTTTTTGTGTGCATCAGTGGCACTCAAAAAGCACCTTCAGTTCCAGTCAAAGCCTTTCCTTAGGAACAAATCTTTGTTTATACTACAAAGTAATTGTGGAGGGGCTTACAAAGCAATCAAGAAAAGTGGAATTAAAAAGTTTGGTTCCTTGCTTTGATGGAAATCCTGTGATTATCTCAGCAGATGTAAGTGGGGTGCAGGAGTTCCTCAGATGAGGGGTGGAGGGAGGCAAGGAGCCGGCTCCAATGGACATTGCCCATCATCGACAGCACCACAGGAGACTGTCTAAAGCAAAGCTCAGAGTGCAGCAGCAATTCTAAAAAGCCTGAAAGATCCCCAAGATAACTTGAAGCAAGACCATGAGAAGCAATGTAGGTGAGTATTCTGAGGTAAATCAGTGCATTTATTGAGCTGGGAAACTTCTGAATTTTTTTTTTTTTGGTAGTTTTACACTGCAGCGGTGAAATTTTAAGATAAAATATTTGAGGCAACATTAAAAAAACAAACAGAAGATCAGGCATCTTCAACATTTAATGGTGCTGAAGTAGAAAAGTTAAAAGTTCAGCAGTTCAAGCCTTGGTGGAAGGTAGGCAGTGCACCCAAACATGGACTTCTTGATAAAAGAACAAAGATGAAAACTTCCCTGACCTCAGTTTAAGAGGTGTTATCCAGCCAGCATGTGAAGTACAGCATTTTAATGGGGAGAAAAAAAACCACCATTTTGTGCTGCTGTGATTCAGATGGAGCATTAGTCATAATGGGGAGTAATATATTTTGACATAATCAAACAATAGAACTTCAGCTCTCTGTTGGAAAATCTGCAGCACCATTCCTGCCCTGGATGATGTTGGAGAAGCAAAGTGGAGCTGCCTGAGATGGAGCCAGTGCTCTCCAGCATAAATATCAAATCAAATGCTCTTATTCTTATAGATTTTCCTAATCAAAATACAAGGTTGCACCATGTCACCAGCCAGCAGATGGGGAAAAGGAACATCCTAGGAAGCTCAAAGAACACACTTGGAAACAGAGCTATAAATACCAGGCTAATTCCATAGCTTTAAGATTTCTCCAAAGCTTTTTTAAATCCCTCCAGAAAAGGCTGAAGAGATCCCTAATCTGAAGTGGCCCAGTTGAAGGAATGTGTGTGTTTTTATTTTTAAATAAAGTTACATCTGCAGTAGTGTTGGGCATCATAGTGAGTCACTGGAGTGGCTGTACAATATTTGCTGGATCAAAATAAGGATTTTAAACACATTTTCCTTCTCATCAGGACTTTCTTCTTCAGAAGAAATGTGGAATTCTGTCTGATCCCCCCTGAACCAATGTGTGCAGCGTTCCCATGGAATCCTTGATGGTCACAACTCATTTGGAATCCTTTTTTTGGGAGCTGTCCCTGATTAGGGAAAGCTGACACAAGAGCTCCCAAAATTCCTTGGTGGAATTTTATGTAAATCTCTTCTTCCCTGTGAGGGTGGCAAGGCCCTGGCACAGGATTCCCAAAGAAGTTGTGGATTCCTCCTCCCTGGAAGTGTCCAAGTCCAGGCTGGAGGAACCTGGGATAGTGGAAGGTGTCCATGGCCATGGCAGGGGTGGACTGGGATGAGCTTTAAGGTCCCTCCAACCATTTTAGGATTCTCCTTCCATTGGAATCTCTTAATTCCTTAAAAATATCCCAGATTTTCTTGGGGTTGTGTGTGTGTGTGTTTGCTCTTGGTGAGATCAAAGGCAGGAGGTATTTTACCATACTGGACCTACCCTTATAATTTAACCAACTAAAATCACAAAAACTAACATTAGAAATATTAAAATATTTATTCTTTATTTATTTTAAAATACATTTTCATGCTTAGTTATTACATTTTAATAAATAAATTTCATTTAAATTGGTATTAGCCAGAGGAATGCAAAACACAGCAACCAGCCCGTGCCAGATTTAGAAATCAGGGCTCTTAAAGCTTTAACAGCTGAAAGGGTTGGGTTTGTTTATTGTAGGAAAAAAGGGAACACTGTAGGATGGGCAGAAAAAAGAGGTAAGAGGGTTTTATCAAAGCAGTGGTGGGGGTTGCTGTGTAGATTTGAAAAAAAAAAAAAATCAAACTAAAAAGCAAGTTCAGTTCAGTTTGCACCAAGTGTAATTTAGGAGAGATGGAAAGGGAAAACAGGGCAAGGTTTTTTTGTTTTACCTCATATCTGACTGCAAGTATGGATGGAAAACTGGGATATTTTACCTATCACCATCAGGAAACTTTTAAAAACACACAAAGAAGGAGCTTCCAGAGAAAATTTCAGTAATTTTGACCTTCCCCACTGGCTGTGGGCTGAGCATTTTGTTCTCCTGAGATCCCTCTTTAGTCACATCCTCAGCTTAATTCTGTCACCTTAATTTTGGGATTAAATTCATCTCATTTCCCTGCAAACCTTTTCCATTCCTGACAACAGCTTTCAGTCGAAGGTGTGCAGTAAAAATGAACCAAAGGACCTTCATTTTCTTAAATAAAATGCTTTGAAAAGGGCTTATTTCAAATGGAGTGAAATTCGGGTTCAGAGCCTTTGGCTCCTGCCTGAGTCCAGGAGCTGGTGCAGAGGAACATGAAAATAAATACCTGCAGCAAAATGTTAAATATGTTGTGATGAAGAGTTGCCTGAGTGGTTCTTTGCCCACATTTTCCCCAATAATTCACTTTTTGGAGCAGAACATCCTCAATATCTGCGTTAGGCAATCCCAGAGTCGTTTTTTGGGGCATTTTCAGAGAATAAAGAAGTTGGAGTTGTAAGTTAGGGTATCTGTTGTCCCTCAGCTGGGATGAAGCAGTGCATTTTCCAGGCTCTTATCTTTTTTGGAGCTTTGTTCCTCAACTCTTGGATGTGCTGCATCCTTAAAGAGCCACATGGTTTTAATTTCTGGGTGCCTGTGGGCCTTAATCTCATTTTTCTTTTCCCTGCTTTGATGAGCTGGTGGAATTCTCTTGTGCTTGTCAAGCCTGACTGTGATTCACCCTTTTGTTTAGCTCCTTCTGAAGAGAATCAAACTTTTTCTGTCTGCTTTGGGGGTATTTCTCATGCAGAAAAATCAGCTTTTTCAGAGCAAAGCCAGGGATACCTGGCAGGGCTGAGCTGAGCATCACCACCAGGTGCCACCTTGTTGTGCATTAAAAATAAATTTGTCATGTTTGGATGGCAAATCCCCTCCCAGGAACCTTTCACCAACCCTGCTCTGAAATTTTTTTTTTATCCTAAAATCAAGTATTTCATTTTCCAGGGGCCAGGCTCCACTGCTCAGACTTTATTGGCCAAGGAAATTTATCCTTATTAAGGTGCTGGTGTGAACATGTCTGATCATTATGGAAGAATCCATCCCCACAATACACAGACACCAACTTGGAGGCACTTTGCACCTTTTAGTGGGCTAAAAATACCTTGGCTTGCTGAAAAGTGAATGTGAGTGGGGGGGTTGGGGCAGCCAGACACTCCTGAAGTACAAAATTTTATTTAAAAGTAGTGGAGGGATGTGTGGACAAGCAAAAGTTTTGATCACCTGTGTTGCCAGAATTCAGATTAAGTGGAGTAAGGCTGATTTTGTAAAAAGAAATCATAAGCTGGCAGATTCTTCAATATTAGATCCTTTTTTCCATGCTGTGATATTTGATAGAAATGCAATGTGTACCAAACAAGAAGTGGAAATAGTTATTTTATAATTTATCCTGAGAAACCTTTCTAAGTGTTTATAAATACGAAGAAATAATTAAGAGTCATTTAATATTGGAATCTGAATGTTCTAAGTGGAGGGTGTTGCTCACTATTGCTTATTTTCTTTATTTTTTAACTGATTGTTTTCCAGCTTGGAGTGAACAAGATGAACAGACCCACCTTCAATCTAATGCTTAATGAGGAAAAAGGTCAGGATTTTTGCATTTTCAATTCAATCCCCTGCCCTGCTCTTAATTAATGCATTCAAAATTACTTTATGGGCCTTACTGGTTTCAAAGCTTTTAAACAACAAAACAAAGGTGATGTTTTAATGGCAGGGTGAGCAAGAATATTTTTAAATCAAATGGTGAATTCAGGAAAGAGCTGACTCAGAGCAGGGTGAGTAGAAAAAGGGGCTGGAGAAGGAAAGGTCATGTATACAAATCTTCATCAAGATTGATTTAAAAATGATTAAACTCATAACTAATAAATCTCTGCTGCAGCAAAAAGGAAACATTTGGCATTTAAAAGGATTAAAATCACTTTTTTTTTATTAAATATCCTTGAACTTTTGCATCCTTATTTTTTTAAAAACAGAGAAAACTCTCTCAAATAAAATAGTGAGGCCAAATTCTCCAAATACTTCTACATTCAGTTAGTAATTAATTATGTGCTAATGGAGAGATTAATCAGATTTTCAGGGTCCAGAGGCAGTCCAGACTCTCCAATATTATTCCATTTATGCCAGATAAAGCAGGAGGGTTTGCACTGAGGTGTCTGAAGAGCTGATTTTTATTGTTCCCATATATTTTTTAATACCTTAAGTGTATTTTCATCAGGGAAATTGCTGAGCAGAGCTACGTAATTCAATAAACAGTTGAAAAAGGGGCACTTGGAGAAAAAATTCCAAGGGTCTAAAAATAGTGCAGGCACGTGATTACTACTTTGGCACAAAAGCATAATTTATGGGTTTAATTTGCAATCTTGCTACAGTTCTGACACTCTCCTGCACAGGAACTCAGGCTCAATAATTCAAATTATTGAAATATTGCTCTGCCCTCAACTTCAGGTGTCTGATACAAAGGAGGCTGATGTTGTTTCTTGAGTCCTCTGCCTTGAAAACATGGGAAGATGGGTTTCATTTTTGTCCTTTCTTCTTCTTTTTTGCCATTTCTTGCTTCATTTAATTTTTCAAAATGAGTGGAGATCTGCAGCTATTTAAAATTTATTCTAGCACTCAGAGGTTTTCCCCAGATTTCCAGGAATCTTGATTTTTTTTTTTCCTGTTTTTTAATTGTTTGCCTAAAATCTAATTGAATTGTCTTGGTCAGTTTTTGAAAGAGTTCCATTCCAATTTTTTTTTCTTTTAAATAAATCTTTATTTTCCCAAATTCCCATTTCCCTGGTAACCTCTAAGTCAATAATGTACAGCAGAACTGAACACATGCAAATAGTTATTTCCTCCTCAATGTTTATTAGATATTTTCAGAACATTCTCTATCAAAGACTCCTGAAATTCATGTAATCCTCATTAGAAAAGCATTGCAGAACTATACTGAATAATATCAGCTTTTTGGAAGCCTGAAACATAAGAATTGAAAGAAAATTCCTCATTTCTTTATCCAAATTCCCCTAAAATAAAATGGGTGTGAAGTTTCTCCACCTCTCATTAACATATTGCTCATTAATATTCTATTTAATAATGTTCCCTAGGAGAGGTTTGGGTAGCAGTGACATCATTCTCAGCTGATTTCTGGTGGACACCAAATATTAACCTGAATTTTGACAAAATCTGAGTGCTGCCATCAAGCTGACACAAAGCAGGTCTGTGTCACATGCACACTTCTGACCTGTTTCCCTTGGAAAGAATAAAATCCACATGGTGGAAAACCTGGAAGAGCATCCTGGGTGTCATTCCATGGAGTGGAAATAATAAATGTGTTATTAAATGAGAAATAAATATTAATAAATCCATAGTGAACAACCAGGGATGAGCATTAAAAACAAAATAATTTTCTTTCCTTCCTTTTTTGTTTTTTGGATTTTTTTTTTCTTTGTGCAAAGCCTTTCAGAGATCTCCATGTTTTAAGAGGATGGATTTTATCCTTTCTTTCATTGGAAGAGGCAGCCTCAGTTGCTCCCAACTTAGGGAATTGCACAGAAAAATGGGTTAAAAGTCATCCTGGGAGAAGATTTTAGGGATTGGTGCTATCCATAAGGGCTGCTAAAAGAATCCTGCTCCTTCCCAGCTCAGCCCAGTTGTCCATTGCCTTGGATGATTTTATTGGCACAATTAAATCTCCAAAATTAAGGATACTCTGACTTTTCCCTAGTGGGAAGGAGATCAGATTTCTGTCTGATTACTCAACAGCACCCTGATGCAAAATGCTCCAAGGAAAGGGATTTATGTGACATGATCAGCTGGATTCCATGGCCATAAATCAGTTTTTCTCCATGAAAATCATTTTCCTGTTCTTTTATTAGTGTA
Organism: Anthoscopus minutus; assembly: GCA_013399455.1. Taxonomy (NCBI): domain Eukaryota; kingdom Metazoa; phylum Chordata; class Aves; order Passeriformes; family Paridae; genus Anthoscopus; species Anthoscopus minutus. The sequence goes on from VWYI01020787.1 coordinate 145,562, forward strand.
GGTTCCTGAACAGCAGGGCTGAAGTGGCTGCTTTGGGCATTTGGTCTTGGAGGCTTGGGAAAATAAATGCCAGAGGATTCTGTCCATGCAGGTGCTGGGAAAGCAGGGGAACATCCAGGAAGCTCCTGGGTGTGGAGAACAGGGACAGGAGCCTGGAATCCTCAGGGATTTTTGTTATTTCTGGGTGGATTCATCCAAATGGCTGCCAGGGAATCATCCAGGTTGGAAAAGGTCTCCAAGATTGAGTCCAGCCTGTGGTCAGTCCCCACCTTGCAGCAGCCCAGAGCACTGAGTCTGCATCCAGGTGTTCCTTGGACACCTCCAGGGAATTATTTTATGGAGTGGTTAAATTCCAATCCTAAAAAATTGTACAGCATCAAGAGTGGTATCAAATAAGTGAATAGAAAACTTGTTGTAGATATAAAACTGCTTTAAAAGTTAGAAAAAACTCAATAGCAGAGCTGGTTGGACTGGTGTGAAGTGAGTTGGCACTGGGGCAATTTAAAATGCTCATTTTAATTAAGTCATTGAGTACAGAGCAATTTTCTGGTTGTGGCAAAATACTCTGAATATTTACAAGTGAGATCTGTTTTAAGTATCTCAAAGTATATTGTGTTTATCATGAGTAAATCCTGAGTAAATCATGTGTAGAGCTGTGCCATGTCCTGGACACCAATCCAAGGAAAATAAAATCCTGAAGGATTCAAGGTTTCCTTCCTACTTCAGGCACTTTTGTTTGTTGAATCACTGGCCTAAAAATAGGCCCTCATAAAGTATTCACCACTGATCTAATTAGTCAGGAGAATACTGCTTTTCAAACTGGGAAAGCATTCCCAAAAAATGATGCAACATTTGTGTCTAATTAGATGATACAGGAGAATCCTGGCTAATTGCTTTGATAGACTTAAACAGATTAATAATGTGCAAGTGGTAACTAAATAAAAATTCCTTTTCACTGAGTGCTTTGAAAGTGATGCTTTTTAAGAAGCTAAAATTTCTTATTAGTTCTGAAACCCCAGGACTGTGATTTGAGAGCATTTCTCATTTTGGAGGTTTTTCAGTGCTAGAAAGGAAGGCCTTGAAAATGAGGTTGTCATTTGTGTCTCTAAGCAGTGCTTGGTGGTTTTTTCTAAATGGCTGCAAAGCTTTAATATCCAAAATGTGGCCATTCCATAGGTGGGGACTGGGATTTGTGCCTCAGAGAGCCAGGCAGGGATTGTGGAGCCCCTTTGTGATCCATGGAATTGTTGGGCACTTTAAAGTTCATGTAAGAACAAAGTAATAGAATATCAAAAGTATTTGGAGGACAAGGGAGAGATTTAGATTATGTTTGAACAGGAAAAAATTTATTACTCAGAGGGTTGGAGCGACCTGAGATAGTGGAAATTGTCCCTGGGCTTTAAGGTATTTCTAACCCAAACCATTCTATGCTTTGCAATAAAAATTTGTAAAATGTAAAAAATTGTCTTAATTGGCTCAACGTCCACTTACTAATGAAATAAATATTATTCATATCATATGTAACAGATTGGAATCCAGACAATTAATATCTAATTTAAATTTCTTCTTACATCCCATGGAGTTTTCTGCTTTTCCCACTTGATTCAAAAATTGTTAAAGTAAATATTAACAGCTGAGTGTGCAAAGAGGCTCCCTGAAATCCAACATTTCAAAAAAAGGGAGAGAATCCCATTAAAAATTGAAACCACACTTCCAGCAGATGAAAATTAAGAACTTATCCATGCAGGGAAGGGGTCCAGGGGGGGGGCTTAAGGGGGGGAGAGAATTCCATGTCGTTTTGCATAGTTCTCCAGTGAAATATTTGGAAGGATATCATAATGAAACTGGACTGCAAAACAAATCTAAACATCATGTGCTGGCACAGGGCAAAAAGCAGGGATGTGGGAAGTTGTGTTCCTCGTGGTGAGATAACAGGACTTGTCTGGAGCTGCTAGGAGATTACTGAGGGCAGGGATTTATTCCATGGCTGATGGAAATCAGACCTTTGGATTCCTTCCAGTGTCCAGAATGCTCTGGATTTGGTCCAAAATCCAACTTTTTTGCATCCCAGTCCAAAATACTTCAGAGAGTGCTTGGATGGGGAAGGGACAAATGGTGCATCAGGAGGAGGGGGCTGTGCAGTCATGGAATTCCAGGATCCCTGAGGGTGGAAAAGGCCTCCAGGACCATGGAGTCCCAGCTGTGCCCAATCCCACCCTGTCCCCAGAGCTCTGAGTGCCACCTCCAGGAATTCCCTGGGCACCTCCAGGGATGGGCACTGCAAACCTCCCTGGGCACTTCCTGAGCTCCCTTTCCATGGGGAAATTCCTGCTGTGCCCACCCTGAGCTCCCCTGGCCCAGCCTGGGGCCGTTCCCTCTTGTCCTGTTGTTGTAAATCTCTGCACCAGTAGAGCTTTGAGTTGTGTGGTGTTATTAAATGAATTAAATCAAGTAACAGCCAATAACTTTCCATGTGTGGCTTCTGATAGAATTTTCAGCATGGAAATGTGCATGGGGGCCACCTCTTACCTTTTACCTTGTGCCATTTGTGCCTATAGCAACGTGCAGAGGTTACTGAGGGCTTTGCTTTGTGGAAATCCACATGGAAGTGTGCTGGATTTTAAGGAAAAACATCTCACTTCCACGAGCATTTCCTCTAAAACATGGATTATGTGTGTATTGGAAACTCCCAGGCAGCCTTAGCTTTGTTTCCTGGATCTCATCACACCCAGGCACCTCAGGCTTTTCTTCTAGCACAGAAATTTGCACAGAAAGGGCAAATTTGGGAGCTGGGAATAGCTCAGGTCTCTGATCCTGCTTAGGGGAGTGCAGGGGTTGAAGAAGTTTTGTACCTGGAGGAGAACAGAATTTAGAACCAGGGAATTCCAGCATGGTTTGGGATGGAAGGGACCTTAAAAGATCCTGTGATCCTCACCTTCCACCATCCCAGAGTGCTCCAAGCCCCATCCAGCCTGGCCTTGGGCACTTCCAGGGATCCAGGGGCATCCCCAGCTGCTCTGGGCACCCTGTGCCAGGGCCTCCCCACCCTCCCAGGGAAGAATTCCTCCCCAATGTCCCACCTAACCCTGCTCTTCTTCCTAAAAATATTTAAATACTTTCCACAGATTAAACAGTACAGTGATTTTTTTTTTTAGCTTTTTTCAGTCTCATTTCTCCCCAGGTGCAGTCCAGACAAAGTTTATCTGATTAGATGGTGAGAATCCTGTGGTGGAGGTGGAATGGGAGCTGAGGTGGGACCTTGCAGAACCTGTAGAAATAAAAAGTTACTTTGAGGTGTCTCTTGCACAAATAAGCAATTGCTGGATATTATTTGCTCATAGTGGACCTAAGTAGCAACATGAGCCACAGCAAGGCTGGGCTGAGACATGAGCAACTTCCCCTGCACACCAGGTGCTCCCAGTATTTGATAAATTTTCTGATTTTATTTCATTACAGAAGGTTAATTCTCAATTAATTCAGAGTAACAGGGAAGGTTTTTTTACCTATTTTAGCCTTCCATGGGCCCTACGATAAAAATGTCACTGCAGCTTTCAGCAGCAAGGTAAATTCTGGCCTGCTCATGAGAAACCTCATCTGCTCCCTCCTTAATCAGGATAAAACCACACAAACCCCCCAAATTTCTGAACTGAAAACCTGAGCAAGCCCTGAACTGTTGCCAAAAGCTCTCCAAATCCTATTTCTGTGTTGCAGCCTGAGAGATTAAAGGGTGGATTGTTTTGATAGGAGACATCACAAGGTGTCTGTGGGACGTGCTCTGGGACCTTGGTGGGGCAGGAGCTCACCAGTGTCCCATCCCCACCTTGGGCTGCATCCTCTGGGAATGCTTGGGAAAAGTGGCCACAGATCCCTGCAGAACAGTGCCAGCCCATTCCAGAAGCTTTCCTCCTGCAGGAAATCTGCAATCACACAGTCATTAAGGTTGGGAAAAGCCTCCAAGATCACAGATTCCAAGCTTTGGCCAATTCCCTGTTTCAGTTCAGCCCCTCGGTCGAGGGGGTTTGTCCAAGCAGCTCCTTTTATCCACAGCCTTCTTGGAAATACTCTGGTGAGGATTTTTTATTTTTTCATTTTTGGAGCATTTGGAACTTTACATTTCTAAGCAGCACTTCTAAAGGGAATGTTCTGCATGAGGGTACTTAAGGGAACATTTTCCAGGACTATATTTATGGCTCTGTAGTCTTCCTTTAGTGGTCTTGAAGGAAGGAGCTGTTATTACTGTTAAATATAGATGTAATGTGGTGTTATTGCAGAAATGTCTATATGTTCCATTTCTGGCTTAAAAAAACCCCACCCTTTTCTTATTAAAATCAGTCAGGTCTATAACATTTATTATGTTCTAACATGTTGGCATAATGTTAGTGTTGGGAATGAGGCAGGGCTGACACCTGATTCCAAATAAACTCTCAAATAAAATGTTACTGCAGCAGTCATCTGTGCCATCCTGTGTTTGAATTTAGGATTTTTGGGGTTTTTTTCTGATATATTTACTATTTAAATCCCATATTCTATGTTTGTCTCACCTTAATAAAATGTCCAGTCTCAAGTGTTAAGTCTCACCTGATCAGCTTGAAAAAACTGTTTTGGGGGGAATGGCACAGCTTTTGTCATGAGAGAAAATCTCTGGGGGGAATTATTCCTGAGGATATTCAGATTGTTTCAAAGGTATTTGGAGATCAGTCACTGCTGTTGGCTTTTCCTTTTTTATTACCCAATTTTTTGGTGAAATGATTATTTTAATTCAATCAAAATGCAGGAGGTTTGCATTTTTATGGATATTATCAAAGCCTAGAAGCAGCTTCCTTCACATGAAATTCATTCAGTTTTCTAAACAATTTTTAAAGGGCATTAATTTAGTCATCTGCTGGTAGTTCTGAACAGAAGCATATGTGAAGATATTCCATGAAAAGAAGCATCCCTTAATTCACCCAAACTCCACATCAACTATTTAACAGCAGTTGCACTCTTGTAGCTTTTAAGATGTAGCTCAATTGCATCCACGTATAAATAGAAAATGCTGGCAGGATTCTGTTTGCTCCGAGCCTTATTTTGATGGTTCCATTGACATTTAAAATTTTGATTTGAAGCTGTGGGAATGGCTGCAGCTGTAAACATCTCCCTGAGTGAGGCTGAAAGGCTGGAGAGGGTGGCTCACGTGTTTCCCACATCTGTATCTTCCAGGCTGTTTGATTGGAGCCCAGGAGTCAGCAAAGGAACTCAACTCAAAGAAGACAACTTGGATCATGACCAGAAGATAAAAAGAAAACAAAAAAAAAGAATGTGGCATATAAAGGGTGTAATACCTGGAGGTATTGGATCTGACTCATATTTATAAAAATGAGACGAGCTTTCACGAAACACAAGTTATCTTACACAGTCATCAAGCTTGGAGCCATCATGCTGTTGAACTAGAAATTCTCCTTTTCCCCATTCTCCTTTCTGACAGGTAACAAAGGATTGGTGAATTATGATTTTCCCAAGTTGGAAGCACTAATTTTTATCTATATAGTTCATCCTTATGAATATATAAGGAGTTAAACATTGCATATTTAATGTGGATTATAATGGGAAAGTGACTCATTAACCAAAATGGCCACTTTTAAGGACTTGGTTTCAAACTGAGCTGGAGCCTCCCGATGCACTTTGTAGGATTTGGGGAAAGCTGTGCTGCAGGGCCTGCTTTGGGAGGCCAGGATGACATGTAGTAAGAGGATATCACCTTACTGTTGATATCTTTGAAGACTCATAACCAGAAACAGGAAAATGAATGGTGGGAAGGAGTGTGACGGAGGGGACACGGATGGAGGGCCACCAGCAGTGCAAGTTCCCGTTGGTTGGCAGCGGAGGGTGGACCAAAGTGGAGTTCTCTACATCAGGTAAGGTCCCCTCAGGGGCTGGGCTGGTGTTTGGGGCAGTTTGGCCAGAATGTGCTGGAAATTCCTGACCCTGCTCGTTTCTTCCACTCAAAAACTTCAAGGAATTGTTCCTCAAGTGCAAGATGGCCTGGGAAGCTGAAGGAGGGTAGATTTTAGGTTTAGGTGGGATATTGGGAAGGAGTTCCTGGCTGGGAGGGTGGGGAGGAGCTGGGATGGAATTCCCAGAGAAGCTGGGGCTGCCCCTGGATCCTTGGAAGTGTCCAAGGCCAGGCTGGACAGGGCTTGGAGCAGCCTGGGGTGGTGGAAGTGTCCCTGGGCAGGGATTGGAACTGGGTGAGCTTTAAATCCCTTCCAACCCAAACCCTTCTACAGTGCTGTGACTGTTTTCAAAGTAAATCTAAGTAAAAAAAGTAAAGTTAAAAAAAAGTAGATTTACTTTTCAAGTAAGTAAATCATGTGACTTCTCAGTAGCTCCAAACCCATTTTTTATACCTGTGAAGGTTTTGTGTTCCTTATCCCTGATGTTCTCCAATTTTTATGGATCCCTCGTATTCCTCATGTGCAAAAAAACCCCCAAGAACATAAACCTAAGTCTAAAGTTTAGGTACTTTATTTGTTTATTTTCTTAGCTTATTGGAATTTTTTTTTTGCTTTACCCTGGAATGGTGACAAAGAAAAGCATTGAAATTGCTATGAAATAATTGTGTTCAGACAAAGAGAGCCTAAATTAAATGTTATTGGAAAAAAAATATCAAAGTTAGCTTTATAAAATGTGGGGACATTGGGTTTGCATCACACAAGTCTGTGTGATTATCAGTCAGTTATTTGCTTAAATTTCTTCCACTGTTCTGTGATTAAAATAACCACTTCTCACAGCATTTTGTGTATTACCAATACAAAAGTCTTTAATGAGCCAGAGCACACTCCAATTTTACACTAAACTACCATAAAGGATCAGATGCATTCCAGGATTTCTTGTTTGTGTTCTCCATTAGCAGAATCAAACCCAGCCCATGTCAGTGATACCCATGGCAAAGAGAAACCACCCTGCCCTTGGATTTCTCATTACAGCTGTAATTCCCTGGGCCTCTGCCTCACTTACAGATCAGTGGGAAAGGAAAAGTTGTGGATTAGGGTTTGGATTTTTTTTTTTTTTTACCAATAATCTCTGTTATCAGACATCAGGAAAATAATACTTTGATATTTTTGTGTACCTGATGATCCCACCCAGCTTTTGAGCTTCATTTCGCCCAGACCTAACAAGTTTTACACAACAGCTTTGGGGAAGCTCGTTCCTGCCCTCTTCCCAAGTTTTCCAATGTATTTTTTTATTCTTTGATGAATTTTCTGGTATTTTTATGTACCTGATGATCCCACTCAGCTTTTGAGCTTCATTTCCCCCAGCTCTAACAAGTTTTACCCAACTCATATTTTTCTTGCCCTCTTCCCAAGTTTTCCAATGTATTTTTTTATTCTTTGGTGAATTTTTTGAGATGTTCTGATGAAGCAAAGTATTTTACACTCCTGTTTGTTGCAAGGCTCAGAGCAGGATGTGCTGGTGGGAAAGGGTCCAAGTCCAAGAATCCAATCTCTTGCCTGACATGGAGCATCCACAGGGCTCTGAGGGCACTGAATCCTCCAGGACTGAGTTTCCACAACCTCCTCACTGCCCTGCCAGCATGCACAGCCTTCATGGAGGCAAGGAAAGGTCAAACAATATTGACTCCCCAGCTATCCCAGGGAAAATTAGTGGATTTATTAAGATCTGACATGATTTAAGTGGAATAGATGATCCCAGCTGAATAAAGACTCTGTTTGTGCCTCCTTGGTAGGCACGGATGCTTTCCTGTCAGCTGTCAGCAGTTGCTTTGGATTAAATCAAGATTAAATCCATTCATTAACTGGTTTTCATTACCTGGTAGAAGCACTGAGTTGACTCTCAGGGCTTTTCTTTGCAAAACAGAGCTGCTAAGTAGGGCCTAAATCATCCCTGGAAGTGTCCAGGGCCAGGCTGGATGGGGCTGGGCACAGCCTGGGATAGTGGAAGGTGTCCTGCTCATGGCAGGGCTGGAATCAGCTCCACTTGAGATCCTTCCCAAGCCAAACCAATCTGGAATTCCATGATTTTGTGGCACTTTCTTACAAAGGATGTGGATCATCCTTTGTGTTACAGAAAAGAGACTTTGGAGTTACAGCTCTGCCCAGGATCGAGGCAGGAGCAGGGAAAGAATGACCCTTTTTAAAATTCAGTTGGATTTTCTGGACAAATAACCTTGCATGTGTGTGCAGTAGGAATACTGGATCCCACATCCCATAGATTCAGTGGATTGACCTTCCTTTCCACTCAGTGATTGTCAGCATGCTCCTTTTTATTCCAGGATCTCCTGGAGCCTACACTGCTTGTGTGTGCCCAGGTAAACAGCACAGCAAGGTTATTTAAAATCTCTTTTTTTTCTAAAAATATCCCAGGAAAAAGTAGCCCTTTTTAGCCAGTGCAAATAAAACTGCATCCTCACTCCAGAGCATATTCCCAGAAATGCCTTTTAACAGATTTAAGGATCACAGAAAGTGTCTGGAGAGATTTTGGGTGTGGACAGGGATGGTCCAGAGCAAATGTCAGTCTGGGATTCTCCCTGGGGAAGCTGTTCCATCCTCCAGTGTGGAGTTTGCCTGAGCTGAGCATGATCAGCACAGGTGGGAACATCAAAAAGGATCAGCCAGGATCCTGCTTTAATTAAAATAAATAAAAGTAAAGAGCAGTTTCCCCCTGCTCCCCAGGGATTTCAGGCAGGGAAGGTTTGACTGCTGACCAGTCACCAGACCTGTACTTTTATTTTTAGATTGCTCTTTCATCTTCCTCACCCTCCAAACTGTCACTGCTACACAGATTCAACCTGAGCACTTCTCCCAAAAATAACTGTTTCAGGGCATGCCTGGCAAAGAAATTACTTATTTTAACTGTCAGCAGAACTTAAAATGTCACTTGCAGATGTTGCTTTAGATGTGACTGGGTTCTTGTGCAGGATGAGGCATTTATGTGTTGGATTCTAAGTACCAAAGTTTGTCACAGCTTGGAATTTTGAGTCAGGAGCATTTTCATGATCCAAACTATTCCACTTGAGCTGGTTTTGCTTGAATTAGGGCTATTTACAGCTGCCATTAATAAGCACTGTTTTATTCCAGATAAACAGTTCAGCTGGCCCAGCAATAAAGAGCAATCTGCAAGTTACAGGCTGGGGACACGAGAACTTTTTTTTCATCTTATGAATTAGTGATTTTGCCATAACAGAGTTCCCAGTGCCCTATTTTGGGATGTGGAGATAATGATTTTCTGGTGGGAGTTGGAGAAATCTGAGTGCAGTTTATCAGAAGCTTACTAGCCTGGCTCCTTGGTGTAATATTTCTTACTTTCAGTGAGAAGGTCGAAATTTTAGCTGAATGAAACCAAACATTGTGCAACAAAGAGACCCAGCTGCAACAGTTTTGTTTCCTTTCCAAAAATACATTTGGGGTTGGTTTGTTTCATTTTGGTTTTTTTTTTTGTAAGTATTATCTCAATTCTTGAGTAAAAGCAAGAAGTATTGTGAGAAAAAAAAAAAATATGAAATGTGATTTTTACCCACTGTCCTTGTGAGCAGATAGAAGTCCTGACCTATCCAAGAGCTTGTATTCATCATTTCTGTTCCTTTGCAGTCCCAGTGGGTCTTTATTATCCTGCTTGGAGCAGGTGAAGACTTACTTGCTGACTGATGGAACGTGCAAGTGTGGCCTAGAATGTCCTCTTGTTCTTCCCAAGGTAAAGCACAGCATCGTTTTGGATCGAGGTGCAAGAATATTTATGAGCTACCCATGCTGGTGACTCAAATTCTGTTCAGATGATCTCTAAAATAAGTGGTGTCCACCCCAAGTTAGACCTTAAAACACAAAATGCAGCTCCCCTCTGCTTTAGCCCCGCTTGGAGAGGATCTGACTCAGTTATTAAAAATTTATTCATTTTTTATTTGTTGCTTTCAAACATCCTGTCAAGGAATCTCTTGGGCAGTATAGGAGAAGTCAGGAAAATTCCTCTATACTCCATATAAAATTCCTAATTTATGTGAATTTGGTGACTTTGCTGCCTGTAGTAGTCATTGTTTTAAACACTGGAATTTTCACTGCCAGGTCTTTAATTTTGATCCTGGAGCTGCTGTGAAGCAGAGAACTGCTGAAGATGTTAAAGCGGACGAAGATGTCACCAAACTATGCATTCACAAAAGGAAAATTATTGCTGTGGCTACACTTCATAAAAGCATGGAAGCACCACATCCTTCACTGGTTCTAACTAGTCCTGGTGGTGGAACAAGTGAGTAAAATAAAATCATGCAGAATCATGTAATAATCTGATTTTTCTACACATAATTGCTATGCAAAACCACCCCAAAAGCCTGGCTGGGAGTGCAAAACTAAGCAGACTGAAGGAATAAATAAAGGGAGTAATCAGAGATGGAGGTAGATAGAAAATGAGTCTAAAAGCAGGTCAGCCCAGACTAAGAGCATGGTTTTCTTGGAAAAGATATCAGATTTTTCTAGACAAAGAAAATACATTAGCTCTCATCTTTTGGAACTGTAGTAATATATCTGATATTCTGTCACATGGGAAATTAGAGGAGCAGAATAAAGTGATTATGAAGGGATTAGGATGTGGCTAAGGACTTGGCTAAATGGGAAATTGTATTGTAAAGGAGAATAGACAGCAAGAGGAGATCTCCACTGTCATTTCTCAAGGATTATTTCTGGCCACCAACCTGGATTAGCATTTTAATTATCCCCATCAATGAAAAAAAAAAGAGGAAATTTGTTGGTGGCTGAAGTTGACAGGTATTCTCCAAACAGAAAATCAAAATGTTGTAAAAACTGAGACCTGGAGTGAAGGCAAAGTTAGCATTGAAACAGCTCCAAAGCCAGGAATTCACCCAAAACCAGGGACTTTGTAAGGATCACAAGAACAGGTTCTGAAGAGATTTACAAATCCCAGGGGCAGGACAGAGGAAGAAAAGGGGCTGAGTTTATTTTTCTGTACTCTGGTGTTGCAGCTCCTGGGAAAAGGCCTGAGAGCTCTCACCTGGCCAATTGTTCTTTCCACTTCTAAGTGGAAAAATTATGAGAAAAACCAGGAAAAAATAAATTTTAGATAAGTGCCAATGCTGAGATACCCATGCTGTTCATTGTACTGACGTACCCCTGCATTTTCACATTGAAATTCAGGATTTAAAACCTTTCTTGAAATTTTTTTTCAGTGTAATTTTGTTTTTAAGTAACAGGGCAATTTCCCAAGTTTCTGTGCATTTCCCTGCCTATTCTTTTTTTTTAATGAGTAGTACTTAAATTACATTCCTGTCTTCAAAAAACTAGCAAAATGAAGGAGGTAATTTATGTATTTAGATGTTCTTACTTTCTCTGTCAGTCCAAATTTTGTGCATAAGCAAAGAAGAAAATTCCCCAATAAATCCCCTTGTAAGCAAAATTTTTGCACATTTGTATGTGACCATTTGCTTATTTCCAACATTCAAGGTGAGGCCTCTCATAATTATTTTATTTTGCAGTTCAGCCTTTATTTTTATCACCTAAATCGAGACTTTGGTTGTATTTTGGGACAAGGGGAAATGTTGATTTCTCTTATGTTGGAGCAAATAGGATGAAGGCAGGATTGTCAGTGCCATCTGACCAGCCTGAAGGAAAGATGAGTAGAGGAATTTCAAGGCACCTCTGAGTTCATTTGAATACAGAATTTTTAGCTCCCAATTCCAGTTGAGTTTTGCACATCCAGAGGCTGCATGCCAAGCACTCCAAGCTGAATTGCAAATTCCCAGAGCAGCAAAACTGGCAGAAAGTCCCCCCAGACTTGGAGCTGCTTGTGCTTCTAGTCTGGAAGTAAAACATTGGGGAAAAAAATCTTTTTAAATGAAGATGGAAAGCGGTCTCGTGTTTGTTGGAAGGTGTAACCTCACAAGTGGGATTTACAGGGAATTTTTCCATCATGTGTAAATATCCCCAAGGCTTTTATCCTGAAAACAAACAGAAAGCATTCAGGATCCCTCACCAGGGGCAGCATTTGGGACAGGACCTTTTCTGTGGGAGATGAGTCTCAATCCTGGACAGGCTTTGTTCCTCCTGTCCTCAATAGATGGTGCCAGAGGCTCCTTTTCCCTGCCACAGCCATCCCATTCCTCCTGCCAGGGGGTGATGCTGGAGGTGTAGGAGGCTGGAAGGGCTGCTTGGAAAAGGCAAAAGGGAAAGAAAAAGGTTTAAAATGGTCCATATTTCTATGGGATATGGATTTACAATTGTGTTGCAGGGGACAGGCACCGTTCCAGCAGCCACTCGGGTGATTGAGGTTTTATTTCTGCAGAAGCAAAAGTTTAGCCAAAGGCTCCCAGAGCTTTTGGGAATATTTTCACCCTCAGTAACTTGGCCCTGAAAGGTGGGACACTGGATTTCCAACCAGTAACTGCTGTGTGTTTCCCATCCCAGGTGCAACGCCAGTAGTTCCCACTCGAGCAGCAACCCCAAGGTCGATGAGGAATAAATCACATGAAGGAATTACAAATTCTGTGATGCCAGAATGTAAGACTCCTTTCAAGTTGATGATGGGGGCATCTAATGCCATGGGTAGGCTTTATGTGCAAGAAATGGCTGGAAGCCAGCAAGCAGAGCTCCATCCTGCCTATCCCAGGCAGAGATTGGGGAGCAATGAACTGGGGCAGAAGTCTCCGTACCGTGGCAGTCACGGGGGGATGCCCAGCCCGGCCTCCTCGGGGTCGCAGATCTACGGGGACGGCTCCATCTCCCCCAGGACTGACCCACTCGGAAGCCCCGACGTCTTCACAAGGAACAATCCCAGTTTTCATGGAGCACCCAACTCCAGTCCTATCCACATGACCAGGACGCCTCTGTCCCCGCCGTCAGTCATGCTCCACGGCTCTCCCATACAGTCATCCTGTGCAATGGCTGGAAGGACTAATATACCTCTTTCCCCCACCCTGACCACCAAGAGCCCAGTCATGAAAAAACCCCTGTGTAACTTTTCAGCTGGTATGGAAATACCACGAGCAATGTTCCACCATAAACCNATTAACATCCGAGAAGGATCCACTTGGCATACTGGACCCAATTCCCAGCAAACCAGTGACCCAGAACCCCGTGATCATGAACCCCACCACTTTCCACTCGAGTGTCCACTCTCAGGTACCCGTGATGAATGTAAGCATGCCCCCCGCCGTGGTGCCCCTGCCCAGCAACCTGCCCCTGCCCACCGTCAAACCTGCCCACATGAACCATGGCACTCACGTCCAAAGGGTTCAGCACTCGGCTTCCACGTCCCTGTCCCCCTCGCCGGTGACGTCCCCCGTTCACATGATGGCATCGGGCATGGCAAGGATCGAGGCTTCTCCCCAAAGATCGCGTTCTTCTTCCACCTCGTCCGATCACGGCAACTTCCTGCTGCCTCCAGTAGGGCCACAGTCGTCCTGTAGTGGTATCAAAGTCCCTCCCAGGTCCCCGAGGTCAACCATAGGGTCACCGAGGCCATCCATGCCATCCAGCCCTTCCACCAAGCACGATGGACTTAATCAATACAAGGACATCCCTAACCCATTAATTGCTGGAATGAGTAATGTATTAAATCCTCCAAACAATGCAGTTTTTCCCGCTGCATCGGCTGGAAGCGGTTCCTTGAAGAGTCAGCCTGGTTTGCTGGGAATGCCTTTAAATCAGATCTTGAACCAGCACAACGCTGCCTCTTTTCCAGCAAGCAGTTTACTCTCAGCAGCAGCCAAAGCACAGCTAGCAAATCAAAATAAACTTGCTGGTAACAACAATAACAGCAGTAGCAATTCTGGACCTGTTGCCAGCGGCAGCAGCACCGAAGGACACAGCACTTTAAATCCCATGTTCCCTCCTGCTGCCAACGTGCTCCTGCCCACCACGGAGGGGCAGAGCGGCCGGGCAGCACTGAGAGATAAATTGATGTCTCAGCAAAAGGATCCTCTGAGGAAAAGGAAGCAGCCGACCACCACGGTGCTGAGCTTGCTGAGACAGTCTCAGTTGGACAGCTCTGGGGTTCCCAAAGCTGGGTCTGATTTGATAAGAAAGCCAAGTCAAAGCTCCTTCCCCATCAGCTCCATGTCACAGCTCCTGCAGTCCATGAGTTGTCAGAGCTCCCACGGGAGCAGCAATAGTTCCTCGGGCTGCGGGAGCTCCAGCAGCGCCCTGCCCTGCCCCGGCACCCAGCTGCACCTGGCAGAGCCCACGCTGGCCCCGGGGCTGCCCCTGCGTGGGGAGGGACTGCCCTGCCCCAACCCCAACCCCGGCTTCGGGCCCGGCCCGGCCCCCTCCAACCACCTGGCGGGGCTCCTCAACCAGATGCAGGCCCCTGGGAGCTGTGGGATGCTCCCGCAGGCAGGAATGGCCTTAGGGAGCTCCTTGCATCCCAACCCAGCTCAGGCCAGGCTCCAGGCACCCTCCGCGCCCGGGATCCCCAACAGCATCGGGAGCAGCTGCAATCAGATGAGTCCTGAAGCAGGTACGTGGCCTCCCGAGGGTGTTGTCCCACGTTTCCATCCCTGGAAATCCCCCGTGGCTGGTTTGAAGTGTGCCTTGTGAAATTTGGGTTTGTGCTGAAAGCCCCGTATTCAAAAATAAAATAGAAAGGGGGAAAAAAAACCAAACGATGGTAAACTCAAACATGTCTTCCTTGTTGTGGACAAAACCATCCTGGCCTGCTTCCTGTGATAGCTCTTGCTTCTGCTGGTTCCCACACACTCTCCATGAATAAAATCCATTTACTTCCAGATATTCCCACACCTCTGTTGTCACTTCTCCAAATAAATTGGAGGTTTTTTGCAGCCTGCCTTGCTCCGAGCCCAGAAGGTTGTGGCTCACCTGGCAGTGCATGTCCAGGTGATCCATGAGTTCTTCCCTGCTGGAATTACAGAGGTGCTGTCAGAGATTGCAGCAGATCCTGGGAGTGCTAAAATGTACAAAATAACCCTTTCCAGGGCCAGCAGGAGGGAATGGCACGCCTGTGTTTGCTTTTATTGAGGTGGAATTACAATTTTACTAAGGTGGTGATTAAATGGTTGAATAAACAGTTGGAGGAGTGCAGGGAGAGATTTCCTGGTTTGTTCATTGGTGAAGATTTGGAGAGGAAATGGGTTTGCTGCTGTCATCATCTCTGGGGGGTTTAAAGAGATAAAGGAATCAGTTCAAAAATGTGAATTTTATTGACTATTACTGGTTGAACAAAGTATTAGAAGATGATAGTGGTGTAAATTCCTGAAGTGGAATGAAAACCCAGGTCTCACCGAAGTGTTCAAGTGGTCTCTCATGAACCCAAGCAAGAACCTGCTCTGCATTCCTCAGTTTCTTCCTTTAAAATGGAATGGAACTCTAGAAAAGCTGAACTATAGACAAATAATGTTCTAATATCACTCTGGTCTTGGTTCCTGATGACTTTTAAGGGTTTCTCCCCATCCCTGGGATAAACAGGTTTAATTTTTTTCCTTCCTGCAGTGGTCACAACAAGCAGCTCTCAATCCTTGAGTGGCTCTGGCCTTGTCATGCTGACACAGGGGGCATTTCCTGCTGCAGCTTCTGAGACTTTGCCCTCTCTTCGTGGAACAAAAGTCTGGGTTTTTCTTGGGAATTCCCTTCCCTGTCCCATGAGCACAGGACACAATCCCTGGGACAGGAATCCCTTGGTTCCCACCTTGGCTGGGGTTTCCACCACTCCCAAAGGCTCCCATGGTGTTCCTGTGTTAATCAGAGCCTGAGCTTGTAATTCCACTCAGCTCCAAGCTGAATTTCTCCCCAAAAACACAAATGCAACAGAACAAAGGAGTCAGAGCCCTGAAGGAAGGTTCCAGCACCAGCAGCCAGCTTGGTTCTCATCTCTGGGAGCAGGAATTGGGGCACAGCCCCACCTGGGCAGTCCTGTTCTCCTGACATTCCCACTCTGGGGTGGCTGAGAGGGTTAGGAGCCATGGAATTACAAAGCCTCAAGTGACACCTTTTTCCTTATCTGAAAGATAAGAGGTGCTTCCATGTAGGCAAAAGCTGGAAAGTTGGGAAATGTTCCATTCTCTGCTGCTGGAGTTGGGGGTTTTTTTTAAGTTTTTTTTCAGCTTGCATTTACTTATTTCTTGAGTATCCATGGTAAAGCCTGGAGAATGTTTTCTTCTTTAAGGTGAGATCTCATGTTGTGTTATCTTTGTGTCATTCCCTAAAACTCTGCATAAATCTTCACTCACAAAAAACTTCACCTTTGCCTGAGGCCTCAGAGCAGCTCAAGGCTCAGGGCTGAGGTCAAATCCAGAGGCTCTGAAGATCCAGAGAGGGGAATTCTGTTGGATTTCCAGGTGAATGGGAATGTTCTATGAAACTCATGTGAAATATTGAGTGTTTTGTGTTCATAAGAATTTTTTTTTAAATAAAAGTGAGTTGCCAGCCTGCATCCAGCTCTATAACAAAGCTGGGAAGAGGAATATTGGGATTTGTCCTCTGTTAGTTTTGGGGATGGAACTGGTGAAAGCCCCTGTACACTGAATTTTCAAGAGCAATTCAGCTGAGGAAGATGTCTAAAGGAACCTCTCTTGTTCATATTTCAGTTTGTGGCTTGGTTTTTTCCCTTTCTTTTGAAGCATTTTAATTGTTGAATCTGTTTTCTGTGTCCGTGCCAGCAATTCAGAACAGCTACTCCTCAGAAATAGCTCCTGAGAGAAAAAATCCTGTGAATCCCCACAATTAGCTGGTTATTACCTAAGCTTTTAATTATATTTTAACCACATGGACCAAGTTTTGTTATTTCAGCTCTTGTTTTCTTCTTCCACAGATAATATCTTTAGTTCCCAGGTAATTTTCAGGGTGTGTGTGGTGGAATTTGTTCTTTTTGTAGGATGGAACTGCATCGCTGGGTGATGGATTTGATTGTAGGTTTTTATTTATTTACCTTTTAATAATTGCTGTTAACATGTAACAGGGTAAAAAAATCTGTGTTTGAGTGTTGAACTTTTAACATCCAAATCCTGCTAAGAAAGCAGCATCCATAAATAATGGGATGGATGGAAATGAGTGAAAATATTTGGGAATAAAATCTCTGATAAGGGAAATTAAGGGAACCTCAATAACCACAGCAAATAAAGATGATCAGTGCTCTCAATAGAATAAATTATAATTTATGATTAACGTTATTAAATAGGAGAAATTCTGGGTCTAGAAGTTAAGTGACAAAAAATGGATTTGGAAAGAAAAAGGCTGTAATTCCTTCCCTGGAATGGGATTTTTTCCTGGTGAAATGCATAGAATCAAAACAGAGAAATATAATTAAACAGGGAGGAGCAGAACACCAATCACTGAGGGTGAGGAGAGAAATTTGTTTTAATCCAACCAAGAAAATTTGGAATGGAACGTGGCAATGGAAAACAAATCCCCCAAAAGAATGGGTTTAGGAGGCTTTGACTTGAATCACCTGAGTGCAAACTGTTGGAAACACAAATTAAACAAACAAAGTCCCAAAATTACTTTATATATCCTAAAATTACAAAATCAGGAGAACTTTTGGACTCCAGGGGTCAGAAGAGTATCTGACAACTTTTTGGGACTTGTTATGTCTGAGAAAAAATTCTTATTTAACTGGAATCACCCCTAGACAGGATGGTAAGAACCTTCTCTTCTAATTATAAAGCAAATTTAAATATCCCATTGATTTGGGGTTCATGGAAACATCCAGAGGGACTTTTCCCTGCTTGGGAGAGATTATAAGGAATCACTGTTACTTAAATTTCCAGCTTCTTTTTCCCATTCTTATTTCTAAATAATAACTTATTTTCCCTTGTTATTATTTTGGTGAGAGGAAAGTGACTTTTTTTTTTCTATTCAGGTAAGAACTGGGAAGAATAAGGAAAACATTCAGTGCTTGCTTTGACCCAGCTTGGGATTTTCTGGTGGTGTTTTACCTCTTAAAACTGGAATTTGCCAACAATTGACAGTCCTTCAGTTAACCAAGCTTAAACCAGGTTAAAACATCTGGTTGGTGTTTTAATTGCCGTGCAATTTTCTAGGATTTTGTACTGATAAAAGTCAGAGAGTTTGTAGAAAATAATACCAAATTAATGTAGAAAGGTGAGTCTTAATAAAGATATTATTACAGAGAAAAACTGAATTAATTTTATGGGATTTCCCACACATTTTTAGCTCTTACCCTCTGAAAACAGAACCAGTGGGCAGCTCCAGCCCTTGCTAGAGGGAGGAGTGGGGATTATTGCAGGAAATAATGCTTTTTAATTGAACTTTTAGCTTCCCAAAATTGCAGTTGAGTGTTTTTCTTCATTTGCAACACATCTGCCACAGCTGCAGGTGGAGAGAGACCAGAGCAAGTGGGAAAATCCTGAATTTCTGCTCCTGTTGTCTTGACAGTTTTCTACTCAAGCACTGCTCTGCTTTCTGCTGGCAGCTGAGCACATCACAACAGTTTCCTCCGAGTCATTTTCAACCCAGCAGTGCTGGGAAAATGCAGAAATCACAGGGGATGGGCAGGGAGAAGAGCCAAGATTGAAATTCAGACAGGTATTAAATTCTAAAAAATTAAGTTTTAAAAAGCCTAATTTTATTAAATTTTAAAAAGCCTAATTTAATGGACTTCTGTTGTCCTGTAATTAAAAAGGCTTTTGCCCTACCCCCAAAATTTTAAGGGGCAAGATTTCAGCTTTATTGTAAGTGAAAAACCCCCTGGAGTGTGGTGCACTGGAATTTTGGCCAGGCAGGTAAATATTTCCCAGCAGAGCACATTCCATGGGCATGGAGTGCTGCATCCAAGGACAGTTCAGGATTTTCACTGGTTCTGACAGGGATATTTTATTTATTGGCCCATTTTTGGTGATTTCTCTGCTGTCTCAGGGCACTGCAGGATCTCGATAAGGACAACGAGTGACAGCAGTTTGTGCTTAACTGCTGAATTATGGTTTCTTTGGAATTGGAAGCAGTGTAATAAAGGAGATATCTGATAAAAGATCTTAAATTTCAGAAAGAGAAGGAGGAATGTAATTGTCAAAATGTGTAACTCGTGGTTCCAAGTGTGCAGGTAAGGCATGGAATAGGGAGTTACAGCACAAACATTGTCTGGGATCTTTAAGGACACTGGGGCTGTGTTTTCCATCAGCAATTTCACTGGGCTCTGGAAATCACTAATTGAACAATCTCCCCACAAATGCAGACTCTGAGGTTTTTATCTCTAATTTATGATTAATTCCAATTTCACCCGGGTGTGGCAGCAGCTCCGGGAGACCTCGGGCGTGGCTGAGGTGTCACAAATCTTTGAGCTGTGGCAGTAATTAAAATATCTGAGTGATCTCCTGAGCTTTCACACCCTCCTGATCTCAGGGTCAGCTCTCTCCACTGACACTGGGGTTTTTGAGAGGATCCTGCAGATTTCCTCTGCCTGAGCTGTGGAATTTCACTGGGAGGGGATGGAGGTGGTGAGAGTTGAGGGAGGAGTTCCTTCAATGACCAAGGGGAGAAATGGGAGATTCCAACAGGGGTTTCCAAAACTTGAACGGTTCAAAATTTGAAAAGCAGCCAAGAAAATATCCAATCTAAGCAAAGCTGGCTGTGGTTTTAAGGGGTATGCAGAGAGAGATGATGTACAAGGGTCTGGAGTGACAGGACACAGGGAATGGCTTCCCACTGCCAGAGAGGGGATTTTGGGAAGGAATTCCTGGCTGGGAGGAGTTGGAATGGAATTCCCAGAGAAGCTGGGGCTACTCCTGGGTCCCTGGAAGTGTCCCAGGCCAGGCTGGACAGGGCTTGGAGCAGCCTGGGACAGTGGGAGGTGTCCCTGCCATGGCAGGGATTGGAACTGGGTGAGCTTTAAGGTCTCTTCCAACCCAAACCAGTCTGGGATTCTCTGAAAAGCAAGAACTGAGAAAGTGGAATTTATGCCATTTCTTTGTGCTGAGTTCTAAAACTGTTCCAGGTGTTAATGGCTAATGAGCAAGTTGTGGACTTTCACTTTTCTCAGTGCTTCACACACCTGTTTTAGTGACAGTTTTTTTCCCACAAATTCCAGCACTGTGTTTTTGAGACTGTTCAAGCACTGGGATGTGCAACAGAGAATTTCTCACAGGGAAAAGATTTGTCAAATAGCACTTGAAATATTCTTTTCTAATTAATACACATGAAGTGCAATCCTTTTGGAAAATACATCTGTGGTTAGGAAGAAGAGTTCTGAGATATTAATGATGAATATCTTCCACTCTGATTTCTTTATTTTAAGTGAATCTTCTTGAAAACAAAGTGATTCCATAATACCCATTTATTTTATTGTCCTTGCTTAAGAACACCTGTTGAGCAATGCTTTAAAAAAAGGAACACAGCTAAAATCCACACAGGAAAATGAACCTGCTCTGAAAAGAAAGTAGAATTAAAAATGCTCCTAAATAAAATCAATAATAAATTTAGACATTTATATGCTATTTGCTCCCAAAATATTTCTTTGACCCTCTTAAGAGAACAACAGATCTGCTTTTTCTACATTCTGGATATTTCTTCTTTTCAAAGAAGAGTTGTCAAGAGTTCATTTTTCTCAGCAAGTGGCAGAAGAGCCTTTGGCAGAGTCTGTGGCTGCAGGGGCTGGGGTTGGCCTGGGCTTTTATGGCTTTTAGTCTAACTCCTACATCTTTTGTCATTCTGATTATTAAGGACTGTTGTTTACTGAGCTCACACATGCTTGGGTGCCCTGGATCCAAAATACCACATTTTTGTGCAATTGGGAATTATAGTTGAGATTTCCTTTTGGTGTTCAACTCCTGTTTGTATTTCTCATTGAAAACCTCCCAGATCCTCTTCCATGGGGCCGTTCACCTGGGCAGAATGGAAAACAGGAGCAGGAATAAATTACAAACAGAGATGAGATCCACTGGCAAATACTCAAACTAGATTTGATATTCAGGAGATCTCTCTAGAATCATTTCCTCACGCCTGAATTAAAAATCTCTCCCTGTGCTCCTTAACACATCCAAGGGGGAGTGGTACAGCTGGTTCTTCCATTGGGAATTTCTTAGATCTGCAGGTTGGTCTTTAGGACTTTTCATGATTTTTAAATCCTCAAGGTATTAGTTCTAAATACTGATTTTATTTCTAAAAATAAATAAATAAAATCTGCTTCTTGTGACCAACGTTTCTGACCCGCTCACCCAGAGCAAGATTTCCTCTGCTCTACAATTTGCACTTTGCTCTCACCTCACCTTTGGTTACTTTATTATTTAATTTCTGCTCTGAAACATGAAAGTGGCACTGAGACAGGGCGGTGAGATTTGTTCTCTTGAGTTCAGGGCAGTGCAAAGTGTTCTGTGTTCATTTTGTACCTTTTGGAGTTGTCATAACATTGCAGCACTTAAAAAATGGTAATTTCAGTTAAACATGATGTAGAGGTTTGGCTCAGTTCTTATCAGTTGAGTGTGCTGGCAAATCCCTTTTTAAAGAGTATTTGTTCAGAAAAATGAGAATTGATATCCTGTGATCATTGGTGCCTTTCAGTCCCTTATCTTAAGAGCTGTGTGAGTGACCACTGTCAATTCAAAACTGCCTTAAGTAAAAAAATAATAATAACTTTTATTTCAGCTTTGCTAAAGGGGTATAAAGACACCCAAATAAACATTCTTGCTTTTTCTTTGTAGCCTTCTCATGGTAAATTTACTCAGTTGCCCTTTCTTTTCATCCCAATGGCTGGATTTTAGACCACCCCAATTTACATTTTTCCTTTACAGATTGTGAACTCCTCCTGACCTCATCATACCATTTATTTTTTTAAATTCAGGACTCCAAAACAATGCCTTAAATAATAATCTAAAATCGAAACCCCTGTGAATGAATTAAAGCTGGAAGTGGATGATGGCCTCAGTCATTCACCCAACATCATTCCTGTGATCCTTCCTCCTGGTAGTTCATTCCAGCTTGGTCCATGACTAACTCTGTCAAGTCATGGTTGGTTTTGGGTTTATGCTGTTGAGAATCTGTGATTAGATGTGAATTAAATGCTGCCATAACCCCTCTCCAAGAACTCTGAGGGAAGTACAAGTGCCCAGGACTGTATTCTGCAGCGGGGTGTGGCACATCCATTCCTGTTTGGCAAGGGCTCCAGTCTGGATTGCCCAGCCCCTTTTTCCCTGTGCTGGGTGTCCCATGGCTGGCTGCTGCTGTGGCCCTGGAGGTGTGTCCCAGCAGGCAGCACCCTGTTAACATTCCTGCTTTTCCCATTCCAGGGGGTCTGGGCCCGTCGTCATCGATAGCCATCGCTGGCACCAGCCAAGCTGCCATCACCAAGACCACGTCTGTGCTCCAGGATGGTGTCATTGTCACCACTGCAGCTGGGACCCCTCTGCAGCAGGGCCAGCTGCCCATGGGGGGCGAGTTCCCCTTCGCTGGCCACGAACACTCGCTCCACTTCCCGCAGAACAGCTCTTCAAACAACAATCTGCCACATCCTCTGAATCAGAACCTCCTCAACTCCCTGCCTCTCTCTCTGCCGGTGAATCAGCAACATCTCCTAAACCAGAACCTCCTAAACATCCTCCAGCCTTCAGCAGGAGAAGGCAAGTCTGAGGTCAACCTCAACCCTTTAGGTTTTCTGAACCCGAACGTCAGCGCTGCTTTAGCGTTCCTCTCCGGCGACGTGGACGGGCAGGTTCTGCAGCCCGTGCACTTCCAGCTGCTGGCAGCCCTGCTCCAGAACCAGGCCCAGGCAGCTGCCATGCTCCCCGTGCCATCCTTCAACGTGACCATCTCTGACCTGCTGCAGCAGCAGAGCCCCGCGCCCTCGGTCACGCAGCTGCCGGCTCCCCCCGAGCCCCTGCCCGACAGCAGCAGGGTGGAGAGCCTCCTGCCCACCGCCATGCCCGGCTTCCCTGGCACCGACCCCTCTGCCAACCCCCTGCTGCTGCCCGGTGCCTCGGGGGCCTCGGCGCTCATGGCCCTGAACCCACAGCTGGTGGGGGGAGTGCTGAGCTCGGGCAGCCACCCCGAGGTGGCCATTGCCACCTCCTCGCAGGCCACCACCACCACCACCACCAGCACCACGTCCTCGGCGGTGGCCGCGCTGTCGGTGTCGGCGCTGGCCGGGGGCACGGCCGTGGTGTCCATGGCAGAAACGCTCCTGAACATCTCCAGCGCTGCCGGGAGCGCGCCCGGGCCCGCCAAGCTCAGCAACAGCTCCGTGGTGCCACAGCTCCTGAACCCTCTGCTGGGGACGGGCCTGCTTGGTAAGTGCAGGTTTTCTTGGGGGGAAAATAAAAGCTGAGTAGGTTTGGGGAGGGAGAATTGTAGATTGGGGTTTTTTAGATTGTAAAGATTCTGATTTGTCTTCCTTTTTTCCTTTCTTTCTTTCTTTGCGGTGGTGTTCGTTGAGGAAATGTGGTTGTTCTTGTGAGAAATTTAAATCACGTTCTACTTTTGTTTGTTAATGTTTAATATTGATCGTTTGTTGATGTTTAATATTGATCATGGAATTGCAGATTCAAGAGGAGAGAGAAATTGGGGAGGGAGAATTGCAGATTGGGGTTTTTTAGATTGTAAAGATTCTGATTTGTCTTCCTTTTTTCCTTTCTTTCTTTGGTTCTTTCTTTGCGGGGGGG
>VWYI01020787.1:177382-204965 GCA_013399455.1 Anthoscopus minutus
TTAAACTGGGCTGCTTAAACTGGACTGGTTAAACTGGGCTGCTTAAACAGGGCTGGTTAAACTGAGCTGGGTAAACTGTGCTAGTTAAACTGAACTGATTAAACTAGGCTGGTTAAACCGGGCTTTTCTGATTCTGCAGGTAGAACAGGGAGGATTCCTCCCATCTGGGTGTGATTTTGTGCTCACTGGCCTGGTGTTGATATTGATGATTATTCATTGTTATTTCTGTTGAAGTTGCATTCCATGCCCTGTTTTGTAGCAAGCTGATACTTCTTCCCAAAAAAACCCCAAGTGTTTTTTTATATATAACCCCCACAAAATTCCAATAATGGAGATTTTTTTTTGTTACTTTAAGAGGTCCTTGGTTTCCCAAACATGATATTAATTCTTGATAATATTATTTACATTGCACTTTGCAAGTTCTCTCCTGGCAACCCTTGGCAGTTTGTTCCTTGGATTTACATTTCTATCATGGATAAGGATAATTCCTTTTTTCTCATGTTTGGCCTTAGAAAAGCTCCCCAGGTTCTCCATTTCTTCTGAATTCGTATTTTTCCAAAATCCTGTGAAGGGAGGGGTTATTGGAAGTATTTGCTTCAAAAGGGAGCAGGTTTTAAGGGAAAAACACTACCATTCGTGGCATAATTGAATTTATTTCATGAAAATTGAAATCTCAGCTCCCCAAGTACAGATTTCTCCATTAATGACTCCTGGAAGTGCCTGGATCATCAAATTCCCAATTTCTTCAGCACAAGTGTGACTTCAAGACATTGAAATTTGGTCTAAATGTGTAAATTTGGGCCTTATTTAGAGAGATTTTGGCAACTGCTCTCTCATAACCTCTGCCTTGTCATGTCCACATGTCAGATCTATGGTGAATATAAATTATTTGGGAATTGGAAGGCTGAATTTGGAGGGAATTTGCATTCCCACTTCGTTTCCAGGTTGTGTACAGGCACACAATAAATTTGTATTTATGTAAAATGTCAAGTAATATGTAGCAAAGAAACAGGAATCGAAACATTCCTTTTCTTTGGGTTGATGTGTTCTAAATATCTGATTTTGTTGTTTTTACCAGCAGGAATGCCTGAGCCAGATCAAAACAGTAGAGTGAAGTGGCTTCATGTTTTGAGATGCAAATGATGAAATTATAGAGATGTTATAATTAATTTTCTGCCTGTATTGTTTACACTGGGACTAACTGGTGCCCACACAGTGGTTGAAATTGCTTAAATTTAAAATATTCAAGATTTAAATTCCCCAGTTCTCTTGAGCACGTGCCCAAATTCATCCCCAATCCCTAAAGAAAAATAAAAACTGATTAAAATAACTGATTTAAAGACTAATGAGTAAGCTGGATAGAGCTCTGGTGAAGATTCCTGGATTCAAATAAGGATTTCCTTCTGGAATGGGAATGAATTTGGCTGTGCCAGGAGTAGAACAGAGACCTGGAATTCCTCACCCAGGAGTTGGCAGTGGTGGGAACGCTTTGGTGTAAAAATGGGATCACCAGGCACTCACAATTCCAGGTGTGCATTCCAGGCCTAAAATCCCTTTGGAAAATCAGTGCAGAGTGGGAGACTTCACCAGCACTGCCAAGAAATGTCTTTAAAAGATTCTTGTGCTCAGTTTCGTTGCCATCAAAGTCTCGGATTTGCGTTTCTGTTGCTGCTGGTGAGAAATTCCAACGATGGATAAATGTGGGAGGGCTGGGGAGCTCCAGGTGCTATTCCTGCCCTGCTGGAGGGGGATTCCCAGGCTGGCAGTGCAGGAAAGCTGGGATTTGCTGCTCTGGGTAACGAGGTTTGGTGTCCATCCCTTCCCCAGGTGGAGCCCGAGAAGCTGAAGACACTAACGGAGGGGCTGGAGGCGTTCAGCCGCGCCAGGAAAAGGAACAGGAAGTGAGTCCATCCTGCTTCCCCACCAGATTCCCAAACCATCCCCAACCATTCTCTGCTGCCATTCTGGGGCCAGCCCAGCCAAACTGAGGGGTTCATTCCTTGGAATTCCTCACGGTGGTTCTGGAATCTGCTGCGTTTTGAGTGCGTCTCTTCTGTAAATACCCCCCTGGTTGGTGGGAGCTTCTGGAGGGTTCCTAAGCTACAGCAAAAAAAGGCATTTCATCCAAACTATCCTGACCAAAGCACACTTTTTAACCAGCCCTGACCTCCTCCCCTCTCTCCATGGCAGCTGAGCACAGGTTTAATCTGAGAAATTCCCTTTATTCCCATATTTATTATGAGAAGTGCTGCAGGATTTGTGGGGTCTGGCTGGGTCACACCTGTGTCAGTTGCTGAGATTTATCCACTTTTCACATTTAGTGACAAATACCAGCACAGAAAAACTGAAACAGCAAATAGTTGGGACATGAAGAACCAGGATGGGCAAAAAAAAATTCAAAATTACTGAGTTTGGGAGGGAAAAAACCCTCTGGACATCTTTAAAAGGATGACAGAGTAGGATCTGTGCTGTGATTGGGTTTGTCCTGTGCTGGTGCTTGTTTATTGTCATAGGGAAAATAAATTCTTAAATCTGTGAGAATTTAAACTCAGCTCTGAATGACCACAGGCTGAAAGGGATTAAATAATTCCCTCTCTCCCCCTCCTTTTAAGGGGTGAGCTTTGCTTTTATTTCTGTGTCCTGTGGGGCCAAAGAGAAGGAATTTTTATCCCAATGAGTGGTGGTGGCTGCTTTTTCTAACATCATCCTCAAAATACCTTCCTGGATGTTAAGGGAGCATGGAAGGGCTTTTGGTGACTTCCCAGTTATTTATTCACATCCCTGAATTGAAATCAGTGACTCAAGGACAGCAGGAGCAGATTTAAAATGGCTAAAGCTGACATAAACCACTGCTTCACAGCCCTTACAGAGGTTTTTCTCCATACTTCAGCTTATTTCCAGTTCAAATCCTTTGGTGGACATTTCCTTGATTTGGCAAAATTCATGGGTTTCTTTCTGGTTTGTGATGTACTATTGGATTTTTATCCAGGTTTTTTAAACATACAGTGTTAAATATAATTGCTGCACGTAGAGTCTTCATCTCACAGGCCCAGAGTTGCTCCAGCAGAGCAGGATTGGGATCCAAGTCCTTGAAATGATGTTCACATTCCATAACTCCATGAATTCTTTATGTCTCAGTTCCATGCCAGCTGAGCCATTCTGTTCCTGCTGCAGCCATGTGCCTGCTCTGCTCCCCAGGCCATGGCACAGATTCCTGAGCTCTCCAGCTGTGCTCTCCTGGAGCCTTCCCTTCCCAGCCCCTCTCCTGATCCAGCTCTGCCCTTCCCAAGCTCTGCAGCTGTCCCTGCTCCTCTGAGCACGAGCATTCCCAGTCCTGCTGCATGCAGAGCATCTCCAGGGCCATCCCCCAATTCCAGGGGCTCCTTCTCCTGGGGTTTCCTGCTCCTCTGGCTATTTCCCATGTTTCTCTTCAGTCAGGAATGTGCCACTTCCCAGCCCCTGCCCTGCCTTCCCCACCAGTCCTGCTCAGTTGTTTCAGGCTGAGGTCACATCTCTGGTGAGACACAGGCAGGGGTGGACAGAAGTCCAGGAAGGGAAGAACTGGTGAAGCTTCCACTGCCTGTCCAACTTCCAGGGCTGATTTGAATTGGATATTGGGGAGAAATCCTTCCCTAGGAGGGTGGGGAGGCCCTGGCACAGAGCAGCTGGGGCTGTCCCTGGATCCCTGGCAGTGTCCAAGGCCAGGCTGGAGCAGCCTGGGAGGTGCCCCTGGCCCTGGCAAGGGTGGCACAGGATGGGCTTTGAGCTTCTTCCCAACCCAAACCACTCCAGGATTCTGTGATTAAAAGGAAAGGGCTTTCATAGGAAGTGTCTCTGTGAGGGACAGCCCTGGTGTCCCAGCAGGGGACAAGGTGCTTCCTTACCTGACTGTGCCACCACCCTCCCTCATGACAGAATTGGTTCTCCTCATCTTCCATCTCCTCCTCCTCTTCCTCTCCAAAGCAGGACCTGTCACCGTGTCCAAGTGGGAAAAGTCCTTGAGGAGCAAGTGGACTCCATGGAATTGTGCCTGTGAAATGAAATGTGCCTGGAGCTGCCCCGTGCCCTGGGGGAATTTGGGGTGGGAAGCAGGAAAGCTTCACCCCAGCTCTCCCTCAGCCTGTGGGGTGCTGCCATTGCAGGCTAAAACTGGCAGTGTTTGAGATCATTAACACCATTTATTTGAAGTTTGAAGGCTATTTAACATTTCTTCTGTAATCCCAACACAAACCTTTGTTTCCCATAGTATTGTGACGGGTCTGATCTTCATCCCTGTGCTCCCAACCTGGGAGGCTCCAGGGTCAGAACATTCCCAAAGAATTCATGTGTTTGGTGCTCACTTTTTTCAAGTTTTCTTTCTGTCCTTAAGAATTACTGATGGCTTTCATCTTTTCTCCCTAGAAGTGGAAAGCTAAATAACCATTTAGAAGCTGCTATACACGAGGCCATGAGTGAACTAGACAAAATGTCTGGGAATGTAAGTTCCTTTTTCTTGGGAATATTCTCCTTTTCTGTATTTCTGCATGTCTGTCCATTGGAGGGAGGCTTGGTTTGGGTGGCTTTCTACCAAATTCTGGTTTTATTTTCTGAAATAATGAGGAATTTTCAATATTTCCCCTGCATTAAAAACTGTTTGTAAATGTCTGATGGTTCTGAAAAATGGGAAAAGTTGTAGGATTTTAGGTGCATTGCAAATTTTATTACTTTTGACAAAAGAGATTGACACATCCAGCCTGATAATAATACTTGGATGGGTTCCAGTCCTGCACATGTTCCTTGGGGTTCCTCTGGCTAATGACACAAATTCAGGCTCATTTGTTTCTCAGCTGGAGTAGCAAGGTACTGAAACCACATTTGAAAGCATCTTTCTTTTGAGTGCAAAACTCTTGGAATTCAGTTTTCCCCATGAGAAATGAAAAATACTGTCATGAAAGGTAAGTTTAAAAAAGAAAAAAAAAGAACATTTCTAATATCACACCCAAGAGTGGTTTTTCCACACTAATTGCACTGTTATTGTGAAACTCCAGCATCTTCCCAATGAGTTTGGTTTATAAAATATCCTCATTTTTATTTCTGAAGCATGGCTGCAATTTCATTGCAGCCCACCTAAAAATAAACAAATCTATCACAGCACATGTAACCTCCCACATCTTCTATTTGGTCATTAATTATTCATATTATTAATTATAAAATGTTTGAACACGGGGGGAAAATGGTTTTTTGCTGATATTCAGTGCTCAGGACTGAAGATGTGCAGGTTTGGAATTCACAGTAACACTTTGGGGAGCTTCTGGAGTATAAAAAAGGAAATATATTTATATTTATATTTTTATTATTTTTATATCTATATAGATACAGATATTTGAAGAACTGGAGGCTTAGGGTTGATTTCAGACCCAACAAGAAATATTTAAAAAGTTACTCAGTAGCTTTTAAGTAACAACCCAACCAAATCTTTTGTTGAAACTGAATTTTACAAGCTGAGATTTGAGCTTTGATTTAAAACAACATCGTTGTGTTTCCCTGCTTTGGAAGGACAAGGAAAGCAGGAGCTGATGGCTGGTCTGGAACAAATAAATTTGGGGTGGGTGTTTGGGCTGGCCCATCCTGCTTTTCCCTTTTCCCACCCATGAATCCAGGGATATCAGAAGCTGCTGCTCTGCTGCTTCTGTCACCCCAACTGCTGGGCCTGCAGTGCCTTGATTAATCCTTGATTGATCTTTGATTGCTCCTTTAATGATGTGGGCCCAGAGTTTGGGATCAGGGCTGATTTCCATAAGGATTAACCATTCCTAGAAGCACTCCCAGGGAATCAGCAGCTTTTTTGAGTGACTTGCAGCTTTTGCAGCTCGTGCTGCTCAGCCCCAGCCAGTGTGACATGGGGAACACGTGCAGCAGGATCCTCAGCTCCAGGAGGGAATTGTGGCAGGAGCCAGTGGAGCAGGGAGTGTCAGTGGCTGGAGGAGCCCAGGGAGCTGCTGAGGGATCAGTTCCTCTGCTGGGAGCTGCAGCTGCCACCAACAGATGGTGGTGGAATTCCACACCAGCTCAGCCTCCTCCTCCTCCTCCTCCCCTCTCTGGCTCTCCCTGAGCAGCCAGCAGTGCCAAACTTTGGCTCCCAAATCCATGCAGCATTAGCTCGGAATTGAACGTTTCCTTTTAAACACAAAGAGTTTCCTGAGCATCCCTCGCTCCTGAATTGCAGCCCTGAGCTGGACTTCTCCAGTTTTCCTTGTTACCAGAGTTTTCTCACTATCTTATTCCCATTCTTATTCTTATTTTATCACTCTGATCACTACAATGTGTGAGAGTTTGTCACTAAATTTGCCATTTTTTCACTTTGGGATCAGATTTGGGGGTTTCAGCCCCTGATGATGTGGTTGTTTCCCAGCTGCTCCAAGGTTTGAGATGCACAGGTTATGGGATCAACCTTTTGCTCCCAGTTTCTCAAAGCTGTTGAAATGCCTTTAATTCTGTGTAGCTGTGAAATGCTGAGAGCTGGTTCCTGGAGCCCTCCTGCAGCTCCTCCATGCCTCTGACCACTGCCCTTTGCTAACTTGTCAATATACTTATTTTTAGGTCCACCAAATCCCACAGGGAGACAGACAAGTGAAGCCTCCAAAGCTCAAGAGGAGGAAGATCTCTAGATAACATTGAATGTCTTTGTTACTGGTCCAGTCCTTATCACAGTGAAGGTGCACATGAGTCTATCTGTAGGTATTGATCCAGATGTGGGTCTGTCAGTATTTCTGTGGAGACAGCTCGCTGCCATGGCAGGGCACCACGAGGAGCAGTGCTACCAGATTTTGGATGATTAAGAGGGATAGAGGTTGCTGGATAAGCCAATCAGAAATCTTGAAAGGTTGCAGTAACAATGTCAGATGATTACTGAAAAAAAAAAAAAAATTTTTTTTTTTCTATAATACTAAAAATTGTGATTATAAGAAATAGTCCAAATGTTTCTGAGAAATTTTCATTGTGTATATAGATAATACAGAATTTCATGGTGATATCTGAACTGTAAATATTGTACAATATTGTCATGTACAAGCGTACCTAATGCACACTTTATCTTTTATTGTACAAAAAATAGTGTACAAAATTCTTTGGTTTCTATTGAGTACACATACAAGAGACTACCAGTGTAAAGTGATAAATAAAAATACAGCCTAAATGCTTTTATATGATAATGTAAAAGATGCTGTTTTTGTATTTAACAGCAGAGAGAAGGCATGATTATGTAATACCTTAATTATGACATCCACTTCACACCACTGAGTGTTCATTGCTCTGTCTGTTTGGAATGAACCTTGCCTGGAAGTGCTGTTCTCCAGTTCAGGCCTTTAGGAGAGCACAGCCTCGCAGATTCCCAACGGGATGTGGGATCACAGCTCTAATTAAGAATTCAAAGGCTGCAACCCCTCGGTTGCATTTTTATTTACTTAGCTCTGAACGTAGAACGCTGTAGATTTGATTAAAAAGGGCAAAAAAACAAAACAAAAAAAAGAGTAGAGGGACTATTTTAGTCAATTGTTTCTGTAGAAGTCTCATAGCCACCTGAGGAACTAAAAAGTCGATACCCCCGTAACGTTGAGCCCCTCCAACCACCCCCTAGGTTAATTAGCTGCAATTATCTAACGTCATTAACACGGTGTTTCCTCGGAAGGGGGCAGAGGCCCTTGCTTTCAGGAGTGATCAGGATTGATTCCATTGATTCCCTTTGGTTTGGCAGGAGGATGAAAGGGCAACGCTCCGCAGCGTCCGGGAAAAGCAATCCCAGGATCCATCTCGCAGTATTAAAACAGGAAAAAAAAAAAAAATTTAAGGGTGGCTTACAAAACTATTAGCAACAGTAATTTTTATCAGTATTATGTAACATATCAGATTTATTTTATTTAAAAAGAATTATTTATACCATTAACAGATTCTTATATATATTAATGTGGCTGAAATGCGCAGGTTAAATCTATTAACCAAATTATTTATGTTATATTAAGTGAGAAATGTGAAACATATGTAGAAAAAAAAGAAAATTAATACACTACAGATTTAAAAGTCTAAAGCTATGAGCCATTATAAAATTAACGAACGGAAGTGTAGCACAACATTCTTTCCATTTGATTTCATTTTTCTTTTTCACACGGCCGGTGGTGATGGTGATGGAAGCCGTGGCATCCTCTGGCTGCGAGGCTTCCCGAGGTAACTCCCAGCTCACCATTCCCAGCCCCGGGGGGAGCTTTACCTCCCACCTCTGGCTCCGGGACCACCGCTTACCTCAGATCCCCCTTGCCCCGAGCCCCGCCTGTCGCTCTCTGCCTGAGGACTGGCAGTGAGCAGCGCCCCGGGCAGCGGAGCCTCCCGAGCACCCCGGGCATCCCGGGCACCCCGGGCATCCCGAGCTTCCCGGGCACCCCGGGCATCCCGAGCTTCCCGGGTATCTCGAGCTTCCCGGGCATCCCGAGCTTCCCGGGCACCCCGGGCATCCCGAGCTTCCCGGGCATCCCGAGCTTCCCGGGTATCCCGGGTATCCCGAGCATCCCGGGTATCCCGAGCTTCCCGGGCATCCCGAGCTTCCCGGGTATCCCGAGCACCCCGGGTATCCCGGGTATCCTGAGCATCCCGGGTACCCCGGGTATCCCGAGCTTCCCGGGTATCCCCAGCATCCCGGGTACCCCGAGCACTCCGGGTATACCGAGCATCCCGGGTACCCCGAGCACCCCGAGCATCCCGGGTACCCCCAGCATCCCGAGCACCCCGAGCTTCCCGGGTACCGCGGGTATCCCAAGCACCCCGAGCATCCCGGGTACCCCGCGGATCCCGAGGATCGTGGCTCCTCTTGCGGAGCGTGGCGGGGCTCGGCTGTCCCTCGGGGCTCCGCTCGCTGCTGTGGCTGCGGGCGGGCCCGGGCTGTGCCCGGCTCGGAGCCGCCTTTGTCTCCTCCGTGCTCCTCTCGGAGCCTTCCCGGGGCTGCCGGCTCCGTTTTTGGGTCGCGCGTGGCCGTGTCCTGGTGGCCCTTGGCTCTTGCCCGTCCCGCTCCGTGTGCGTGGGCGGGCGCTGGAGCCTCTCTCTCCCCCTCGGGATTTCCTTTCCCTCTCCCTCTGCTTCGTGTCCCAGAGCTGAGTTTGTGTCTCCCTTGGCCCTTTAGGTTTGTGCTCCCTCCCCGCTGTTTTACTTTACATCCCTAAGATTACGTAAAGTATTCTCGTGCACTTGATTTCCTCGGTTAATAATGGCATTGATGTGGGTGCTAGGAGTAGTTTGTTTCAGTCCATACCGATTTTTAATTTTTTTTCTTTTTTTTTTTTTTTTTTCTCTTTTAGAGTTTTTATGGTTTCATGTAAGCAGTTAATGTAAATATTGTGAGCATTACAGGTCATGCAGTGTTGTAACATTTTAAGAAATGTTGCACCGACTTTACGATTAAAAAACTGGTCACTCATACTTGAATTTTGCCCATAGAGCCATTTCTTTCTCTTTGCATTAAAGCATAATCTACTTTTTTGATGGAGGCCCAACCCTTCTTTCTACCTTATTATTTTTTGTTTAATAAATCTCTATTTTTTCTAATAGAAGACTTAAAAATGAAAATTTAAAAAAAAAAAAATTACTTTTTGCCTACTTTCTAATTTAAGAGAGAATTCCTATATTTAAAAGGTGGAGAAAAAAAAAAAAAAACACAAAAAANTAAAAAAGGAGAAAAAAAAAAAAAAAAAAAAAAAAAAAAAAAAAAAAAAAAAAAAAAAAACCCCCCAAACCCCTCCCCCCAAAAAAAAAAAAACCCCTCCATTGTGGAAAGTGGAACACCACTGGATTTGTCATTAACATGGCACAATCACCCTTGAGTGGCTGAGTGCAGCGAGCCCACGACGCCGATCAGGACCTCGGTAGATTTAGGGAACGCCGTGATTCCTTGAGGATGTAAAGTGTTGCATATTCTTGTCTATTTATTTATTTATTTATTATGCTTTCTTTTGCTTAAGTGGGTGACAATGTGGTTGAGTCATTCAGATGACATTCAAATTAAAGGAAATATTCCTCTTTCTATTATGGTGCGTTGTGTGAACGCCAGAAACGAAACAAAACAAAAATATTTTCATTTCTTTCGATGGATTTTTCTTCCTGTTTTCAGCTTTCTGGCTGGTATCAGCTGCAAACAAAAAAAAAATTAATATCCATATAGTTTAAAAATTATTTAAAAAAAAAGAAAAAACAAAAAAAAAAAAAAAAAAGAAAAAAAAAAAAAAAAGAAAAAGAAAAAAAAAACCACCCCACCTCTGATGTCCCAGGTCTGTTATCCTCACAGTCTAAGGTTTTAGGGGTTAAGAGGAACTTCAAATTCCAAGGTCTTTCCGAAATCATCTTTGCAGAAGGTTTATGAGTCATGTGATATCCTTTTGGAGTCCCTGAGTTTGATGGTCTAGAGATATTAGAGGGCTCGTGGTGGACTGAATTACCTTAGGACTGAATTACCTTTCTTAGCTACAGTTTGTATTTTGCTATGTAGGGTTGTAATGTGAGAATTCCAGAAGAGCCGTAGCATAAAAGTGCTTTTCTATTTTTTAAAAAAACCCATTCTAGTCTTACTAAGAATTAGAGAATTTTTTTAATATCAGTTTTGTAATTTTTGATAAAGTTGTCAATATTATGATTAAATCACCAGAAAAAACAGTTCCTGTGCTGTTCTCTTCGGGGCAGGGACTTTGTCTTCCGACGGATTATTCGATGCCACGATGGGATGCCCACTCTTAAACGGGGCCACGGGCACCGCTGTCGAATTAAAATAGCAACCCACACCTCAACAGCTGTGAGGTTGAGTTAAATCCATGAGAGCCAAGAGAATTCCCAGTTCAGCCTGCAAATCCCAGTGCCTGTCCATGCTTTGTGCGTCCGGGTAAGTTCAGGGAGCGGCGGCTGCGGAGGCTCCTGCTGCTCACAGCAGCCAGGATCTCATGCCAGGCATTCACATCCACCCCATCCCACCCCTCTGGCCGAGCTGCAGGGGCCAGGATTCCCCCCAAAACACCCGGTGCTCCAAGCACTGAGGGATTTCCCAAACAGATCCTTCAGTTCCGTACTCGCCGTTCACACCGGGGTTCAGTCGCTGATGGAAAACACTTGGAGGCTTAAAAAGCAAAAAAATAAAACTACAAAACAATCAATTGCTCTATGCCCAGGTGAGGAGCCTGGGAGCTGCAGGGACTTCCAAGCCCCACCAAGCATTCCTTGGTGTCTGGTAATTCTCGTGCTCCCAAGGACAAAGAGCAATTCCATCTTGTATGTCCCGAAATATTGCTCAGACTCATGGGCAGCCTCGGGCTGGGTTGGTGGTGATGCCATAAATGCTGCCTGAGTGAACAGCTCCTAAAAATTCCCAGCAGCCTGCTGTGCTCCTGCATTACCACCTCTTCAAAGCAATTTTTTTGTTCTGTTTGGAAAAAAAAAGAATAATTAAAAAATCCAAGATTTGACTTGGAATCCCCCCTGTGGAAGAAGAAGATCCTGGAGAGATTTCATCTCTCACATTTTTACCTGTTGTGAGATAAGGGTTTGTCTGTAATCGAGTGTCGTCCTGAAGGGAGATAAGGGGTAGGATTCAGAACTGGGAAAAAAACCTTATTTTTAGAGCAGTACTGCCTGGAAATTCCTGCTTTGGGAATGATCTGGGAAGTGGGAAGGGTTTTGACTCACACTGGATGAAGCAGGGCAGGGAAGGAAGAGCGGGAATATCCTCACGAGCTCCTGTGTGAAATCCCAGAGAAACACTGGCACAGGTTGAAGAGTTCCAAAATTCCAGGCAGGAATTGATCCCAGTGAGTGACCCTGGGCTGAGCTGTGGGGAACAAGGAGGGATGAGAAACAAAGGCTGTTCCAGCCACATCCACATCCATGGTGCAGGTAAGTGGGAAGTCCTTCACTGCTAATTCCCTAAATATCTGAGGAATCAACACTTTGGGTCACCAAACCACAGAATTTCTGCCCAGCTGGTTTCTGCTTCACTTGGACACCCAGCAGGTGATCGCTGCAGGGGCTGGGCTGGGAGGAGCCAACTTGCCAGGCACCAAACAGGGCTCTAGAGCAGACATTTCCTTCACCCCACTTCAGAACTTCCATCAGACCACAATCATCCGAGGCCTCTTTCAAGGAGAAGCAGTTCTGAACTCCCAGCAGAAATACAGCTCGTTTTCACTTCCAGGAAAATAAGTTCTTGCTTCTCTCAATGATTTTTCTCTGGAGAGAGAAAAAGTCATAAAAAAAAGTTTTGGGAGTTGCCATTATTTGTTCTCAGTTGTGGGATTGAGCTCTGTTTCTGAGGAAAAAGGGAAGATGTACATCTGAAAAATAAAACTTTACTCCTTCCCTTTTCCATTACCCTCTCCTCTCCTCTCCTCTCCTCTCCTCCATTTGTTTAATTGGAAGAATCTGTAGTTCCCAGACTTGGCCTTAGGAGTTTCATGAACCAAAATAAGAAACAGGAAATAACAAACGGGGTATTGGGAAGGAATAAACCTTTGTCATTTACAGCTTGGTTATAATGATAAAAAACAGATGACAAAGTGTTGGACAATTAATCAATAAATACAATATAAATTTTTAAAATGCATTTTTAAAAAAGTTTAGGAGATTAATGGAAGTACAAGTGTGGTTTTTGCCATCCTAAAACCAGCAGGGCGACAATGACTTTTATAGAATTGCCCATGAAGTCCTGTTTTAGCAGCCACTTTGACAAGGTTCTGTCCAGATGTTGGGTCCAGGTGTTGCTGCCAGCACCTTTTATCCTCGGATCAGGAGTGTCCTCAGCTGCATCCATACAAAGAGTGAGGTGGAAGGAGTTTGTCCTAATGTGAGCCATGTCCAGGGCACATGTGATCCTTGTTAAAATACTTGGAATGCTTGTGGGGGAATTAGGCTGGAGCCCGGTAATGGTGCAAATCAAATCTGTGACAGGCAAGGAGTCCTCACCAGGGCAGATTTAAGCTGGGTTTAGCTAAAAACAGAGTCAGGCTTTGGGAGTAACAACAAAATATCTGCATCTGCTGGAACTGATTGGCTTTGCTGAGAGCAGAGCTGATATCACTGAGGAATAAAAGAAAGGCAACAAAGCCCAGCAAGCAGCAAATGATGAATTATTCAATGCAAATTTCAACTTTTAGTAGTGATTGTGACTGTAAATCTTTTTTTGCAAGGGTGAGCGTTGCTATTAAGGAACTCCATATGATGCTACATCTGTGGGATTTATTTTATATAGTTTTTTTTTAATGGATGCTGGGGAAAAGTACTGGGAATTTCCACATTCAAATTTTATTAACATCATTTCCCCAACTTCTGTCATCCACTGATTTAATGTCTGGCTGACTTTTCAGGCAAGGGTTAAATCCATGCTCACTTCAGTAACATCCCAAGCCGTGAGTTTTCAAATGAAAATCGGCTTTTGCTGAGAAATTTTAATTTTTCCATGTTTTGAACCCGAGTTGAGTTCCTTGGGAAGATGGGGAATGGTGAGGGAAGAGCGAGGAGGTGCCCATTACTCTGCAAGTGCCGGGGGATTCCTATCACATCCATATAATCAATCTGTCCAAGGATTTCTATAGCTCCCATTATCCCCCGTGCCTCCAGGATAAGAAGCTGGGAACAATTGCCCATTGTCAGTTTATGAAGGAACTTTTTCATCTTCCTTCCCCAAAGACTCAATTCTTAATTAAGTAAATTAAAATTAATTACGGAATGTGTACAACAAGATGTTATCACGGCTGTGCCCCGAACTGAGCTGTGTGCTGTGCCTGCACTGCATCCTGTGTGCCACAGAACAGGGAATGGCTTCACACTGAGGGGTGGCAGCAGCAGATGGGATTTTGGGAAGGAATTCCTGGCACAGGGTGCCCAGAGCAGCTGGGGCTGCCCCTGGAAGTGTCCCAGGCCAGGCTGGTCGGGGTTTGGAGCAGCCTGGGACAGTGGGAGCTGTCCCTGGGCATGGCAGGAACGTCCCCATCACCTGGTCAGGGCCTCAGCCTTGGGAAAACCTCTCTGTGCATTTAAGGTCAAGCTCTGTGGAACGCTGGGAGATTGAAAACACCTTCCAGACCTGAGGCTGAAAGAGTTTCATTTGTTGAAAGATAATTGAATATTAAGCAATTCCTAAATATCCAAAGGACAAAGGACATTTCCTAACAAACCCCAAAGCACCTCTGCATATTTTGCAATGATTTCTTGTGCTTTGTTAGCCAGAGCTTTGAACTGAGCCACATTCCAAAGGACAGGAATGCTGCTGCACTTCCATTAATTAGTTTCCAGAGCTAATGTTGCCATTAGCTATTGACAGGGATCCTCTTTATTAACTGCCTGATAAGGATGATTTAGGTATCTCCTAAATCAGGTATTAAACAGCAAGAGTGAGCGAAGAGGATCATTGGGCCTGCAGCAAAATGAGCACAATTATTTACTGAATGAAAGTGGAATAGGTTATTGATTTGGATCCTAAAACTTTTAGGAGATGAACATCTGAGGGATGTCAAGTGTTTTCAGAAGAGCAAATGAGCAACACTGTGATTCATAACAAGGTACAGAGCTGCAACTAATTAGATGGCCTTTAATTACCCAGGTCCGTGAGTGGTTCATGGTTTTTTTTAATGATCCTTAAAGGATGGAATGAGACTTCTTAGAAATTTCCCTCGGTTAGAGATCTACTAATTTCCAACTCTTAATCCTCAGAGAAGTTTATTTCTATTTCTTTCTTCAATAAAACCAAGCCCTGGTAAGGCACAGCTGATCAGAAGTTCGTTCTATTTGTTCTTTCTGGAACAAAAGGAAGAGTAAAATGGCTCAAAGTTTCTGCTTCTCAGAAAAAGGAACGTTAAAAAGCAAGGTTGTTTTCAATCAGCTGCTGGTGGTGCTGCAGAAGGGCATCAAGACCCATCATATCAGGTAAATAACCGTGAATTCAAAGCTTTCTTGCCTCAGAAATTGCTGCTTTTAACTCCAGTTGCACGATCTTGTTTTTGTTTGAAATCTGAGAGAACTCTTCCTCCAGCCCTGCAGACAATTGCACCTATTCAACTTCTGGGAGAGTTCAGAAACACGGGGGTGTTTGGAAGCTTTTCTGGAGCATCTCCTCAGCAGGGTGTGAGAAGCACAGTCTGATCTCCAAACAAACCCAGCTAAATTTACCCTGCTGCCACCCACCCTGGCGAGCACTCTTGCCACAGTTCCCTGCTCACACGTCTGGGTCAGGGCTTAAATGCTCCAGGAAAACTGGATTGCCATTCCACAAAGCCTCCCAAAGGCTTTGGAAATTTATTTCTCCCTTCAATCTCACTGCTCTGCTTTTCCCAATTGCTCCACAGCTCTGGCTCCCGGTGCCAGGAGGAGACCTCGCTTGTTTTCTGCCTCACTAAGGCTAAAATGTTTTGCTTAAACCCAAAAATTCCAGCCCCAAAATCATGGTGCAAGCACTCTGCCTGTGGGGAAGCCCCAGCCAGTGTCATGAAGCAAAGCACTGAATAATCCTTGGAAGTTTCTAAGCTCCATCAGAGCACATTTGAGTTTTCCTCCTGTTGTTCTGACTGGGATATCACCCCACAGTAGCAATCATCTCCCGATTTCCAGTCTCAGCGTTGGTTTTCATCTGCTCTGAGAGTTGTTCAGCCTCTCCCTCTGAGGTGTGATCACTGCTCCCTCTCCAGCCTTCATTGCCAGGCACGCTCCTCTCCCCTCTCTCTGATTGTTTCTCCAATCATTGGTCATTTGGGCAGCTGCCAGATTGGGGGCTTTGTTACCCCCGTGCTTGGAGGAGGAGGAGGAGGAGTTGAATTTCTCAATATTCTGAGCAGGACCTGGCTGTTTCTCTCCTAAATACCTTTAGATCATCTGAGCCATACTTGGAGCTTGTGCTCCTGTTGGAATCAAATGAGGTGTGTAGATGTTTGTTGGCCGTTTCCAGTCAATCAGATTTGATTTTCACAATGTTTATATTAAGAACTAGAATACGTATGTGGCGCTGGATTTCAAAATAAAAAATATTGATATAAAAGAAAGGAAGATAAAATGAACACTGCTGTACAAGAACACACATAAGGTCTTGTGCCACAGTTTGTGCCCTGATGGAGGAATGGCTGGATGGGGATTGAGTTCCCTCTGCCATTTGTATTTCCAGGTCAGAGCCCTGCCAGCTCCTGCAGGAATGAGCCCCTTG
This sequence comes from Anthoscopus minutus, assembly GCA_013399455.1. NCBI lineage: Eukaryota > Metazoa > Chordata > Aves > Passeriformes > Paridae > Anthoscopus > Anthoscopus minutus. The sequence continues at coordinate 193,569 of VWYI01020787.1, forward strand.
CTGAGGGTGGGACTTTGCCATGGAAGTCAGAGAAATGGATTTGCAGGCAGAACTCCTCCAAGGAGCAGCTCCAGCTGCTGCCTAAACAACCTGTGTGGGATGGTCCGTTTTGTCCTGGAATAACATGGCACGTCTGTTCCCTCACATCTGCCATCTTTTGAGGGCTTTGAGTCTCTTTCTGTTCTGAAAGCATCTTCTCCACACCACAGAGTCCTGATCCATGGCTTAGAGCAGCTGTGGCTGCCCCTGGATCCCTGGAAGTGTTCCAGGCCAGGCTGGACAAGGCTTGGAGCAACCTGGGATAGCAGAAGGTGTCCCCAGGGCAGGGGCAGGAGTGGGACAGGATTTAAGGTCCCACTTTGCCATCCAGCACTTTCCCAACAGGAGCTTTCCTGCACTGCTTCCCCCAAAGCAGGAATTTCTCATTGTGTTTGACCACTTCATAAACACCTGGTCTGGAGCATCTGGCACTGAAGAGCTCCCAGCAAAAGGTTACACTCAACTTGTGCAAGGAAGAATCGCAGAATCCCAGGATCACTGAGGTTGGGGAAGATCTCCAGGACTGAGCCCAGCCTGTGACTGATCCCCACCTTGCCCACTAATGAGATGACCCAATGCCATTTTCCACTTCTCCTCATTGTTTGCTTGTTAATTCACAGCTAAACCCTCTTTATAGTGGGAGATCCTAATAATTTTCATTTATAGGGGTTTATAAACTATTGGAGAAGAGTAGGATGTCCTTAGGTGGTAGGATTTACAAATCCACAGAGGATTTTCTGGTCAATAAAAGAACAGTGCAGAACTATCTGGGTTTTTTTCATCTTCCAGCATGTAAATGTTGCAGTTCTGAATATCACATTAAAATATTGCCGAAATCCCTCTTTTAATTTCCAGAGAACCTCACACCTGACAGCAACTTGCAAAACATTGCAGAATGTTCTGGAAAAAAAATGAAAGTCTATCAAAGCTTCAACTTCTGCTGGGATGGGACTTAGCAGAACTCTTCTGTAACAGACTGAGTTATATTTTCTTTGAGTAAATAATTGCCTTCATGCCTCATGATATGAAGCCCTCCAAATGATGTTCCTCCCCTGGATCCAGAGGCAGCTCACATTTATATCCCAATAAGCTCCTAATATTGAAGAAATGTGTCGGATTTCACGTCTGGCATGGCAGCTGCAGCTCTCTCAATCATTGTTATTAAAGAATATTTGCACACTTTGCCATCTCTGTCAGTTTTGACAATTTTTTTTTTTGCAATTCTGCAAAACAATTTCCCTCCCTGGGTCTCTGCACACGTTGGAAAGGCTCTGCTGATTGAGCTCATTCCCTGGTTTGAAAAGACAGGTGTCCGCTAAGGAAGGCAGGAGCCTCCCTTGAAATGGAAAAATGTACCACATCCCTCTCCAAATTATTATCATCTTGAAATCAAGGGGCTTCAGGCAAAGATATGGGAATAGGAATGGCAGTCCTTTGCTAGGAAAATTTAAAATAAAAATGCAGCAGTGCAGAAACCCACCCCACTGCCAGAGGCAGGGTTCAGCCTGGCCCTGCTGTGCAGGGTGCTGGCAGCAGTCCCAGTCAGTGGTGGCTGCAGCCCTGCAGTGCCAGGTGTGGCTGTGCTGGAGCAGGGATCCTGCACAACGCTGCAGCTTCCCCTGAAGGTCCCACACGGGTCCTGTTTTCCCCTGGGAACGCAGTGCAGAAAGCTGCCGGCGCTGTTCCCGGTCTCAGATTGTATCCAGGTAGGAATTCCTGGCTCCTCCCGCTGGCTGCAGCCCCTCCCAGAGGGAGGATGGGATTTTGTCAGCCGTGCAGGGAGACTCCCTGGCTGTGAACAGAAGGGTTACCCCTGGAGGGAGGGGATAAAGAACCCTGCCACACCAGCTTTTAACAGCTGGGGATGGAATGCAGATTTCTGCTTCCATCTTGCACTGCAGCCCAGGGCAGCTCAGCAAGTGGCACTTGTGGACTGCCTGTTTCTTCTCAGGAAATCAGCCTGGGCAGGAGTTGCACAGAAAATTAAGGGCTCTGTTCTAAGAGGGTTCATTGTTCCTGTAGCCCTGCTCTCTTTTTATTTCAGACAAACAGACGTTCCCTGCTTTGCTGGGATCGATGAGTGAGGGGATATATTGGGAAGTGGTGTGGGTTTGAAGTGGGATTTGCTTTGATATTTCTGTGCAAATCCATGTGATGGCTCACTGACTCATACAGCTGAAAATAGGTGGTGATATCAAGCCCAGAATTCTTTACAGATTTTTTTTTCCCCCCCTTTTCTTGCTTAGCTAGCTGCTCTTCCAAAAAAATTCAGGTCATTATTCAAATCTGTGCTTAGATTAAAACTCCAGATAGCATCACTCTTACTCATTGATGAATCACACTGGAGCAAATTTTGGTCCTACTGAACTCACTCTATGTTGCCTTAGTCATAAGTTTGTTTGGCAAATCACATGTCATGCTCGAATTAAGCACTTGCTTAAATAAGATACTTTTGAAATACATTCAGGAAAGTTTGCACATAAGATTAATATAGATAAGATTTATATAGATAAGATTTCTATCGCAAACTTGTCAAAGCAAAACTAGAGAATGAAAAACTCTGTTAATTCTCAGTTAAAACATGAATATATGTTGTCAGCAACAAACCTAAAGGGACTGCTGGATATACATGAAACTAAACTTGTTTTCTAAAGTCTATTTATAAATTAATTTTAAATATTGGCTTTTAGGAGGCTTTGGAGTAGCAAACTCCCCTGGCTGTAGTGATGCCACCACCACCCACACGGCTCAGTGTCACCACAGCTCTTGCTCTGCCACTGCTGACACCAACTTGACCTTTCCCAAGGATTATTTTACATTGTTTGATTCCTATGCCAATATCAAATTTGCACAGAATCTTTTAAACTGACACCATATGGCTCTTCACACTATCAAGGTCATTTTTTCCCTGAATGAGGATAAGAGGAATTTACTGAAATGATAATTTAAAAGCTAAATACAAAATAAGCAAAGTAAATAAAATTGTTTCCAAAAAGAGTTAGAACAAAACAGCTGTGAAATTATATTGAAAGGAAGAGCAGGAACTGAGGTGGGGATGGTTAAATTAAATTATAGATTATCAATCTCATGGCAGATGGAAACAGGGTTTGGTTGGAGGCATCCATAGCTCTAGCTCCTCCCTGCCTCGTGCAGGAACATCCCAGGGAATTGAGCCCTTTAAGCACTGACACGTTACAGGTGTGGCTAAAAGAGGGAAAAACCCCTGAATTTAATACATTCCAAGCTTGCTCTGAATGATGATGTGTCCATGGGAACAGGCCAGATGCAGAAATGAGATTGGCAAATTGCAATTTGGCAAATTGCAGCCAAACCACAGCAGGATCCATGGAACCACGATCATCCAATTCCTGACGCCGCAGCAGCCAGCGGCTCCGCTCCCAACCCGAGCTGGGGAGAAGGAAAAGCTCTGGAGGTGCTGCTCAAACACCACCAAGTCTCTCCCACAGGAATGGAGACCTGAGAGCTGCTCCTCAGGAAATTCATAACTCCATGGTCTGCCAAGACCTACAGCTCCTTGTTGTGGTTGTCCTGTCACGGAGAGAACCTGCTCCCTTTCCCGCTGGAAATGGAGCAGAACAAAACCTGTTATTAAAAAGGTGCCAGCAGGAAAGGAAAGCTGGGCATGGAACCACAACTTCCCAAGCTGGAATATTTTAATGTGTCCCAGGTGAGGTGAGGTCACTGTTTGCTTGGTACACTTGATTCACTTGGTACCTTACAAGTGGAATTTGGATAATCCAGACAGGGTGGGATTACAACTCCTCGCAGCTTTATGGATCATTTTCCTCGAAAGGATTAACCTGTGACTTCAGGAAAAGCTCGCAAAATATCAGCGTGCTTAAAATTGAGAGAATTGTGCAAAGAAATTAATTAGCAAGTAACCACCAAATGCTTGGGGGAAAATGGGAATGGATTCATTTGGACTCCTTGAAAACCTACCTATTACACTGGCATTTTTTTTAATTGAAGAATAAAACTCTGATGCAATTTTCCTATTATATAATGGGATTATTTTCCACTCCTTTATTTCTCCTTTGTTTCCAAGAATGATTACTTAGTGACACAACTCAGGTAGCTGCAGGAACATTACCAAACCCAGCTATTCTTTTGTCTTGGAAGATATTTTCTGTATACCTGGAGCAGCCAGAAGCACCAATGTCCTTTTTTTGTTATCTCATAGGATTATTTGGAATTTCAGGGTTAGAAATTCCCAGCATGCCTGTGACATTCTCTGATTTTGGTGTGGGATGTCTGTTCAGATTCCATGTAAATGGTCCCATGTGGTTTGGGCACCTCTTCAGGTCTCTTTGAAATTTCAGCTGCTCCTGCTCCTGTTCCTCTCTGCGTTGGGTCTCCCAAAAATCCTGCCTCTTCCCAAAGACCTTCTGGAAACTGGGTGTTTGCAGTGCCCTGAGAACCACAAATATTCCACAAATATTCCAGAATCATGCAAATAATTTGATTGGAAAAGACCTCTGAGATCATTGAGTACAACCTATGGCTGATCACAACCTTGTCACCGGTCACATCCAGACTTTCCTTAACATGGGCAGCCCCCTCCAATGTCCAATCACCCTTTCTGTGAAGAAATTCTTCCTCACGTCCAGCTAAACCTCCCCAGGCACAGCTTCAAATTTTGTCCTCTCATCCAGTCACTACCTTGAGTGATCCATGATTTTCATTTTCAAGCTTCCAAGACTCCCATGTGAAAACTGATTTAAAGGAATCACCATTCCCTCACTTTCACCAGTGCCCTCTTGCCCTGTCTGCTCTACCCCACAATTCAGTTCCCACTTTTCCCTCTTCCTTTTTTTCTCAGTGAAGTTCAGAGGAATTTTATGAGCAGCTCCTGCTCTGTCCATGCTCTGGTCTGGGACACAAGGAGCACACAGTTCCAGGCATGGAGCAGCCTCTGGGCAATGGGTGCCAGGTCCTCCCCACCCTCACAGGGAACAATTCCTTCCCAATATCCCCCCTGACTCTGCCCTATGGAACTGAGAAGCCATTCCCTGTGTCCTGTCACTCCAGGCCTTCTTCCAAAATCCTTCTCCATCTTCCAAAATAAACTCACTGCTCCCCCTTCCAGTGAAAGCACGGGAGTGAAGTAGCTGGATGTGCCAAGGGGCAAAGCTGTCCCCTCTTTTCAGGGAGCATTGTGGAGTCTTTAGTCTTTATTTGAGAAGAAATTCCTGAGGTGAGCACGGCTCCCACTGCTCCTGAGGAAGCAGGAGCTGCTGTAAAGGTGTGACTCTCCTGGAGCAGCTCTTCAGAGCATTTGTGTATTTATGCAGATCTGGTTGTACCTGGAGCAGCAGATCTCAATGAACGGGGATGAATGGCAATTGGAAGTGGGAACACCACATCAGCTTTGCTGTGACTGATGTCTGCACAGTAAAAGTGTCTTTTTTTATACTATTTTCTTAAAAAACCCTTTGACAAGGAAGTACAGCAAAGTGAAGCTTGAATACATCTTTAAATCTGCATGTTGATTGCATAACTCCCCACGACAGCTCCAAACTTCCTTTTGTTATTAAAAATGTGTGCACAGAGCACTGCAAACATTGTCCCCACTCCTCCCTGCCAAGGAAACACTTTCATTTTCCTTTTGACTCTTCTTGCAGCCCAGCAAATATTTGTTCTTGATGCACAGCAACATTGCTGAGAGATCCTGGTTTTGCTGTGAAGGCTTGCAGCCCCATTTTGCAGGAAAATTGGGGGGGAGTACAGAGCACATGGGCACATGGGGATGCTGCTCCCATACAAGGGACAAGGAACTTCCCTCTTGATTTGCACCACAGCCAGATAAAAGTGAAATCTTCCTTCCTAGGGAAACATCCCCTACCTGCAATTCCCACCAGCGATTTGGGACAGGGGAATTGCTTCCAGGAACGAGACCTGGGTTATTTCTGCACTGCAGGAAATGGCTCTCACCATGGTTCTACCCCAGCTGGGGAGATTTTTGGGGTTTTCAGGGTTTTCTCTGCATGGAACATCAAATATTCCCACTCCAGTGGGTGCTGCCACTCCAGACCAGCACAAAGCAATGAGATCATCCTCAGAGCAAGGTGGGCAGGGAAAATGTTGCCATTATGAATCAGAAAGAAAAATTGTTATATCCAGGCCATTAATTCAGAAGACAGCAATTGTCAAGGGGGGTTTGCTGGGGTTTTGTAGGTGAGCTTTTAGGTAGGTTTTATTTTGATAAAAGGTACACTTGGTGTATTTTCTACTTTCTTGATTTCATTTGGTGGAAGGTGTTCCAGCCCATGGAATGAGGTTGGAATTAGATGACCTTTAAGGTCCCTTCCAATCCAAACCATTCTGGGATTCTGTGATCTTATGATTTTACAGTTGCTTGAAAGTTTCTCTTTAGAAAGCAACCCCACTTTTACCCTTGTGCTGAAATCCAGCAGAACTACAGAGCTCCAAGGAGGAAAGGGAGCATCTCTTACTTCTGGGACAGTTTTCCAGAGTCCCCTTTAAGCAAGTCCTTTACTCTGGCTTCTGAAATTTGATTAAAAATAAAAACAGTTTTCAATGCTCCATGAGTCTTATTTTAACTTGTAGGATGGGGGTTGCTTTAATTTTTTGACACAAGCTGGAGAGCTTCCACACTGATTTAAAACACACTGATTTAAAAAAAAAAAATAAAGAATTATCTTGTATTTGCCTTCTGAGGTGTGAGATTTTTGGGATAGATTTGCATACATTTGTAAACTTGGTTTTCATGATTTTTCTCTGCTATGTTTTTCTAAGTAACAGCTGAGTAAATCTCTCTACTCTTATTTTCCCAAGTTAAAGGGCATAAATACCATCTTTATTATGTACTGAATTTAACAATACTTTTCTAGTTCCAGTCATAATAATTATTTTCTTCACTGGTCACTGCATTGTACCTGGTGGTAAAAGCCCAGATTTCTGTGGGTTTGAGTTGCACTCCTGCAGGTGCCCAATGGTTTTCCTTGATAATTCCAAACCAAACTCCTCTGGTTTCATATCTGCATTATTGTTAAGTCACTTGTTGAATGGGGTTGTAAAAGAGCCCAGTCAAGAGCAGATTTATCTTTTGAGTCAAGATTTTATACCACAGGAAACAGCTGCAGCAGGTTCCTTTAAAGAGCTCCCGATGCCTGTGGTAACCTCCACACACAAAGCTCAATTCCCTTTCATTTCAAACCTATTTCTTGACACAAATAGTTTTGATATAAAACTCTCAAATCAGGAGCTTCCTGCTGCTTTTCATCATTGTCCTTTCCTGCTGTAATTTGGGGAATCTGCTATTTTCATAGCTGCCCTTTTAGTTCATTTTATTTGGCGTTGAGCTTGAGATTTTTAACTCCACTTTAACTCCACCTTTTTTAAATTTTTATTCAGAGCTTTAAATCTCCCAGGAAGCTATTCCATACTCGATTTCAGGGTTTGGCTGATAGGTTTGGGTGACCTTTGAGGGGAAAATGCACAGCCTGCCAGTTCCCTAAACCTTTGGAATAATTGGAAATAGAAATGGCTGGGAATGATACATTAACTCTGAGCATTAGGCACTAAGCATGCTTGCTGGCTACTTTGATCAAGCTCTTTTTTCCTGACAAAACCCCCTTTGAAATGAATAGGACAGAGGTTCCTTTCACTTCAATCAGAGTTCTCAGACACAGGGAGAAAGAAGGACTTCATAACCTTTAAAAAGACTCCCCTCGTCCATTCATGGGTCTCCTGGAAAGCTCAGCACTTTCCCTTGTGCTGGAGTTACTAAGCCAGCTCCTGGATACTTCCAGGCTTCCTCCTAGTGAGGATTTGCTTAAACATGAGATCAAACCCCTCTGTAAAGAGCTGGAATCTGGGATTTACAGCAGCAGGAGCAGCCACAGTGGGAATTTGTGGTGATGTGGATTCTCAGCATGGCTTTCCTCCTGCACCTTCTGAGCCTGTACCTGGCACGTTGCAGAAGATGATCCTTTGTACACTTCATACCTCGATTATTTGTTTGTTTTTACACTCAACTCATCAGCATCTTAAAAATTCCAGTTCTCTTTTAACACCTCAAATGAAGGTTTTGGACACCCAGCACTGTGCCTTGGCAGGGGCTATTATCACTTCTGGAATCTCTGTTTCTGCACTCTCTGAGCTTTCTTTTTTACTACCTTTTGTATTTAGAAGGTAACAACACACAGAGTAAAGAAGTAATACATGCTCCTGCTGGATCATGTTGCAATAATGCACACTGAGATAATTATCCATAAGTGATGCTTCTGCTTGGAGAAGATTAATGCAGTGAGATAGGAAGTATTAGGAGAAAAAAACCCAAACCAAACCAACAAATAAACAGGATAAATCTGCAAAAAAAAAAAAACCTCCAGAAATATCCCAGGCTTTAGGCAGCCACAGTGAGAACAAGGATTCCTTGTGTTAAATGTCACTATGGAGAAGCAAAACCAAAAGCAAGGATGTGATAAAGCCCCCGAGCCTATACAGCTGTGACATTTCCACTGATATATATGTTTAAATAAAATGTGAGGATTTTTGGTCACTCCAGTGTTCAAATGTGCATATTCAATTCCATTATCTCTATGAAGATGAGTCAGAATTCATCTACTGAACAAATAATTTCGTTTGAGACATCGTTCCATTGATTTGTGCATGAAAAGTAAATTCATTTATCTACAGGTGAGTTACAGCTCATGATTTTTTTACAGCTACAACTCTTCAGAAAAGCTATAATATTTTACAAGAGGAAGAGATCAGTTTATGTGCTTAAAAGATGGATGGTTCTGGCTTAAAGCTAAACTAATGTAAGCTGAAACTTTAGTTCTGCCCACGTTCAGCTCTGTGCAATGGCTTCTTTGACTACATAAAAAAACCCTTTCTGTATCCTACAGGGCATCATTTAAAAAAAAATTGCATTGCTTGTAGAAATAAAAGAATGGGATGAGTTTAGGACTAAGAGCCACCTGGAGGGTAAATATGCTTCATTCTTGTACTTTTTTTTTTATTTAAGCAGTGAAAAAGAGCAGAACATGCCCACAAAGGAAAAGGTTGTTATTATCTATTGTTCAGCTGTGCTGACTGAAAGGGGGAAAAGTCTTCCAGCAGTGTGTAAAATGCCTGTTTCTTGCAGAAGCAGAGAGAGGAAAGTCGTGGTGTCTTTTAACTGCTCGAGGAAGGACTTGAGGAGGAACTGGCTGTTCCTGTCACAGGGATGTCACCTGTGCAGCTGGGCCTCAGCACTCCCCAGGTGGTGGCATCCAGGTGGGAAGTGCAGCTCATGCAGGACAGTGTCACAACCACCCCGGGAAATGCCAATTCCTGAATGGCTTTAGGGGCACCGAACCCGTTTGGGGTGTGGGAAGTTTGGCTGCTTCTAAAAGCGTGCTGAATTATAAATTCTGAGATAAACCATAGGAATTTTAAATATTTACCTGTTGGTTATAATCCAAGGTAAGAATTGTCTACCTTATGAAATAAAAATACTCGAAGGGAATTATAAATACGTGTAGTCTATCACGGTTTTGTTCTCTGTTCCTTTTCTCATGTTTTTAAAGCTTCATTTGCTCACATGACTGAACACTTACCTGTTGCTTTCATAGCAGTAGTTAATATAATTTCCAGATCTCTTTCCAAAGCTAATTTGGGTCTGTGGCAGATGAACACAATGTTCTTGCTGCTTCTTTTTCCCTCCTGTGTATTCCTGTGCTTGTTTTATCTTCCTTCTCTCTCTCTCTCCCTAGCTGACACAATTCTTTATTCTTCATTTTGTACATCACGTGCCTGTCACGAGCAGCAGTTGTAGTTGCTATACAAAACCACGTAAATGAAAAACACAACAGGTAACTAAAAATAAAAGGCAATTCAGAGACTGAACCTATTTTTTTCTAATTTAAAAAAAATGGAAATTAGGTGCAGTTGGCATAGCTATCCAAACAGTGAAGTTTTGAGTAAGAGTTTCAGTTTATCTCAGAAGGTGACACTGACAACCTCTGTGAGAGCTCTAAGGTGGAGGTGAGAAGCAGCTGCTTGGTCTCAGGGTGCCAAAATAAAATGGAAGTGAGGAGATATTTGAGGTACTAAGGGTCTTTGATGAAGGGTTTTGCAGACTAATGTCAACTCGTGCAAGAAGCTCTGGATGGGCAGAGGACTTAGGCTCTGTCCAGGTGAGAATTTGGGATTACTAAATTCCAAGTTGCAGGACATTGCTCTTGATGGAAAGAGTGATGAAGGAGTTTAGTAAACTAAGACATGAGGAGTTCCACCTCGGCATGAGGAAGCATTTTTCATGAGGGTGGTAGAGGACGGGAACAGGTTCCAAGGGAGAATGTGGAGTCTCCAAAGTCATCCCAAACCCACCTGCTTCAGGCGACCCTGGTTGCACGGGATGGTCTCCAGAGGTCCCTTCCAACCCTAAATACTCTGTGATTCTCTGGAAAAAAAATTAAAAATAACTGCACAGGCACAACTTTGTTTCTGAAGTGTTGCTTTGTGTCAACCCTCCTGACATTTTCATGGCTGGAACACTTTAAGCCCACATTGACCAACACATGAGACAAACCCGCCGGTTTGTCTGCTGTGGGGACACTGTAGGGACACTGTGGGGAGACATTACGGACACTGCGAGGATACTGTGGGGACACAACGGGAACATTGTGGAGACACAATGTGGATACTGTAGAAGAAACGGTGGGGATACTGTGGGGGAGACAGGGAGGACACTATGGGGACACGACAGGGACAATGCGGAACACGATGGAAACACGGTGCGGGAAACAGCGGGGACTTTGTGGGGACGCTGTGAGGAGACCTAGCCGGGACACGGTGGGGATCATCGTGGGGAAACATTGGGAAGAGACTGTGGGGACAATATAGGGACACTGTGGGGACACAGCGGAGGCATTGCGGGGACATTCATTGTGCACATATGGGTTTGTGTTGGGGCATTGTAGGGACGCTTTGGGCACCTGGAGGGGACACAGGGGGGACAATATCGGCACCCGGCGGGGACACTGGGGACACTGCGGGCTGGCTCCGGCCGCCCCGAGCGCTCGGCTCCCGCCGCCCCCCTCAGGCTCCCTGAGGCTCCCTCAGCCTCCCGCCCTCGGCTGCGCGCGCAGCGCCGCTCCCGCCGCGCGGGCTGCCGGGAGGGCCGAGCGGCTGTGGTTAATGTCCGCCATGTTTGCCATGGCGCAGGGAGCGGACCGAGCGAGCCCGGCGCGGATCTAGGGCTGCGGGGCGTGCGCTGCGGGCTACGGGCGGCCCCGCCGGGAACTGCGCCGGGGCGGCGGGACCCTCCATGGTGGCGCGGGCGCGGCGCGGGAGCGGCTGGGAGGCGGCGGCGAGGCCGCACTGAAG
>VWYI01020787.1:205046-247544 GCA_013399455.1 Anthoscopus minutus
GGGACGGGCCGGCGGCAGCGCGGAGCGGAGCGGGCCGTCGGAGCAGCCGAGCGCCGTGTCAGAGCGGCGGAGCGCAGCGGCGGAGCGCGGCGCCGGCCCGGCGGAGCGGGGTGGGCTGCCGGACAGGCTCCGGCTGCCGGAGCGGTTCTGGGTGTCAGAGCGGTGCAGCGTGCTCGGGGTGTCAGTTCGGATTGTCGGCTCGGGGTGGCAGAGCCCGCTCGGGATGTCCGAGCGGCGCAGTGGCTTTGGTGTGCTGGCTTGCCGTGCCGGAGCGGCGGAGCGGAGTATCGGAGCCGGGATGCCGGAGCGGCGGCTCGGGGATGCCGGAGCGGGCTCGGGCTGTGCCGGTGCGGGGATTGCGGGATGCCGGAGCAGCCGGGGATGCCGGGGTGCTGCAGCGGGCTCGGGATGCTGGCCCGGTGGAGCGGCTCGGAGTGCTCGGCGCGTTGTGGACTAAAGCTGATACTACTCCTGCCAAGCTGTTGTGAGCGGCTGTCAAGTCGCTCGGGCTGGAGCTGGAGAGGTGGCGGCGGCGTGAAAGCGCTGGGTGCAGCGCGCTGTGCTGTGCCACTCCGTAAGGAACCCCGGGTCCGGGCCAGCTTCTCCCTTCTTTTCCGCGGGACAGCGCGTCCCGCTGTTCCTCTCCTCCGGCCGGGTGTCCCCGAGCCCGGCGGCAGCTCCGTGTCGGGCTTTGGGGCGCTGTCAGTCGCCGCGCTTGGTAGAAACACCGTGCACATGTGAGACGGAGACACACACACACACACACATTGTGCACATATGGGGCTGCAGGGACGCGCAGCAGCTTTGGCTCCCCGTGTGGGACAGTGTCTCTGTTCCCGCAGCCATCGCCGGTGCTGCTCGGAGTTTAACACCGATGGTTTGTGCTGCTGCTCGGTGTGCATCGCATGGCAGAGGCGTCACCTGGACGCGTTCGCGCTGGAGCTTTAATGTTATTCCCAAATCGACCAGCCAGTGTTCAGCGTGGACATGTGATGTGTGTTCTGCTCGTGGTGTTAAAGGGTGGAAAAGCTTTTGTGCGCTGAGGTAAATAAAAGTTTCTGGGGGTTTTGGCTAGCAGTTGGATAGCTTTGAAAACGCTTGCCCGCGGTTCTGGTGTCCTCCGAACGTGCTGCTTTGTCTTGCTGATCTTCAAACACTTTTCTGTAAGAGTAAGGTTTATTTTGTGCTCCTGGGAGTTGTGTAAGCTCAGACAGAGCCTGATGTGTCTGTACTTGCAGAGCCGATAGTAAATGCACCCTCCAGAATTTACTCAATGAATCCGTGTCTCCGCCTCAGCCAAACCTCTGTGCCTGTGGATTGGCTTTTCCGAGGTTACAGCTGTCAAAGGAGGCTCCATGCTTTCCTCATTGCTTTTTCTCACCTGGCCGTTGGTGTTAAAAGGAATCCTCTGTCCTATCATGGTGGGGTTTTATTTTTTAATTCGCTGTGATCAAAACTTCAGGAATTCCCCAGGAGTAGCGCTGCTGGAAGCTGGGATTGTAGTTAAAAGGAACAGCACTGGGGTACTAATGAAGCAATTTTGGAGAGTAATTTGGTTTTCTCAGCCTCGAAAGTCTATCTTGCAGTGCTGTGTTTGCATTTAATATTTAAATTAATTCTTAAACATTGCTGTTGTTTTGATAAATCATGTTTAAAATAAAGTTGTTAATGGAAAATTGCTGCAAGAGTTCAAGCAAACAAGCTGCTTATGGGCTGCTTAAATGATTGAGAAGATTAGATTTATACTTCAATAAAACTACTTTAGTGTTGTCCTAAAAAGTTGTTTTTCTATGAGAGTGAGGTTTGTTTTTTCTGCCTTGACATGTGGCTCTGTTTGATATATTATGTAATAGTCTCAAAATGAAATGACTGAAGCAGTATATAAACATAGTGTGAGATGCATCCGCCAGGCAAGATTATAAACTGCTATTCTTAGATTATTCAGATCGTTACCATGTGGTGATGGCTTCATTTATGGCTTGTCCTTCTCCCACTGTAGCACAGATAATTCTTAATTGAACAACTTTTTTTTGATGAGATGAAAGCCCTTTTAGGAATGGCTGTGGTGGGTGACAGTAGTTAAATATTTGAGAGATACCTAAAGAGCTTTAATTCATAGCAAATATTTCTGTGATTGATTTGATGTATTTTGAAAGGGACTTTTTGGACGGAGAGAGACATCTGTGCACACTCATTTCTTCCACCTCAAATTCTAGGGTGTCTCAAGGCCTTTTTTCCCCAAGTGAAAGTTGTTTGAAGCCCCAGGGTGGCTGCTGGTTTACATTTGCTGTTCAGAGCCACAAACCTCATTCCTCTGGCCCCAGGACGCCGCTCTCCTCCCGGTGCTGCCCTCTGGGAAGCCTTGGTGGCAGCAGAAAGCTCTTGTAGTGTGTCGTGGGGTCAGACAGCACCTTCCCGGATATGTTCTACTGGAAATCATCATTATTTATAGATTGGTAGGATTTAAAACGCTTGAGAGGCATGTGTGCTCTGTTCTTTACAGCCCAGCCTCGCTGGTGCAGACGTGATTTAATTAGTTGGTGATTGATCTTTTGTACATACAGAAGTACAGATTTTGGTCCATTTATTCTTGATGAATATTCTGGAACTGTTTCTGTATGAGTATCTCAGAGATTTATATCCACTCGCAGCGTTTCACAAATCAGCAGCTCATTTCTCTCACTTGGAGATTCCAGCTGTGAAAGAATTAGGTTTCTCTTCTGTAGCGTATTTATGTTACAAATGTTTATAATTTACTCTGAATTAAACCTGAGGAAGCAAATTGTGTGGGTTTGTTTTTAAACTCACGTGAGAGAGCGATTGCTGTGAAGCAGAAGCAGGAGGGTGTCCTTTTGGGAGCTCACAAACTGAGCAGGGACACTTGAGGTTTTTTCTGATGACTTAAGACTTTTATATCCTAATGCTAATGAATTGTTTTGACTGGAAAGCCAGCAAGTTACAGAATAGATAAGCCTTGGTTTTGTTTCTTATCACATAACTGTGTTTTTATTTGAATACCTATTACCGGAGATTGCTGAGTTGCACATTGTGAGGTGAAATCCTGCTCGGTAATGAGGCACATTGACACGGAAGGCTCTGGGAAGTCAATTTACCTGAGGTGTGAGGAAGCTGAAAATGTGGTGGTAATGGGTGATCCCGGGATTGCCTGGCCAGAGCTATCTGAGCCTTCATCTCAGTCCTTGTTTGAACATCCGTTCATTTACACTTCAGCTTGGCACGGCATCACAGGCCCGAGGGTGGAGAGGAAAAGTGCAGGAATGGCAACTTAAGGACGTGGTTCTGCGCTGCAGAAATGCTGACACCTACCCTGGGAAGGGACTTGTCTTCCCAGCCCTTCAGGGATCACTTCGGGATGAGCCTTCTCTCAACTTTAAATGCAGCGTTCAGTTCCGACTATGTCGACTGGAAACAGTTAACGTGGTTTTTTTAATTATTATTATTATTTGCTTAGTTCTTAGTTCATTCCATTTCTTTTGTAACGCTGGAACTTGAAGTGCTCATCATCTTTGAGGTGTCCTGGAGCTGGTGATGCTCTTGGAACAGCTTTTTCATTCTCCTTTCAAAGCAGGAAGCTTTTAGCTTTGTACAAGTACTAGTGTTCCTGTTAAACTGTATCAGCAAAAATATCCATAATGAATATTTCCCTCTGATACAGAGAACTGGGAGAGTATCAGATGTGTGAGGATTTACTTAAGCTGCTGATCAGAAGTACCTACCTGGTGCTGTCTGATGCACTCAGGTCTGGGTTTGAAAACACAAATACACATCAGTCATTCCCCACATGGACAGAACCTGCCCTTAACTGGGTTTGTGTGTGGGCTGTGCATTCATAACCTGTGGCTGAACCCTCAAAAGTTCCTTACAAATGAGAGGCTTTGTAGAACAAAGCAGCCCGGACAGCAGTGAGTAAAACAGCAGGTCAACAGAGGATAACTTCAGCTGGATCCAACCATGCAAATATTCTGTAAAACAGAAATCCCTCTGAAAGACTGCATGGGAATCTGTGTGAGAAACTCCAAGGATTGTATTTCCATGCAAAACCAGGTGGAATGAAGACAGCAGCACACTTTGCTTCAGAAAGGAATTTGGGCTTGTTTGACTAAAATCAACTGGGTTATCTGCTGGGGGAATAAGATTCCCAGTGTAAGTTATTCCTCAGTTCGAGTTAGGCACCTGTATTTATTTACTTACTTGGGGAGTGTCTGGAGACTGCTGAGATTACTGAAGTATGTTTGGCATTAGACAGCGAAGTGCTGGGTTGTGATTTTTAGTCACAGAATTTTGAACTTCAGTTTTGTTTGAGATCTTTCTCTGCCTTGATCTCCTGTGCTTTTCTCCCTCCCTTCGAGTCCCATTGCCTTGAGCAGTGATGTTGCTCCCAGGTGCACATTTCAATTCCATTTCCCAGCCATTATTTCAGTTTTCAGCTCTGATTCTTAATCCTTGCTGTGCCATCACCTGCAGAATCTCTGCTCCCTGTTCAATGTCCCGTTTGATGGCTGTGAATCAGAATTAACCCCGAGCAGCTGAGCGCTGGGGAGCTCTTAAATGAGGGAGCTTCACGTTTAATTTGTTGTGGCTGAAGTTAAACACGACCAAGATTTGCTCTGAAGTCTCCACCTCACGAGTAGTTTATTAGGGCTTATCACATTAACACCTATCAGCAAACCTGTCACAAGTGCTTGGGATATCAGCTGAGCCCGGGACAAATGTCATTGATCTCCCAGTGTGCTTTCAAGATAGAGCTGAGCCGGAGTAAGCGACCTGCAGGTAAAGGGGACGTTCTGCTTTTTGGGGTCTTGTTAAAGGGTGGTGACAGCCACCGTGGGACAGCAGGTCATGCTTCCTGTCACCGGGAACACGTGGGGATAGAGATGGGAATGGAGGAGCGGTGTCATGCCGAGGTTAGATGGGTTCAGCCCTATCTTAACACCGCACGGGTAATTTAGATAAAGCTGCATTTTTGCTGCAGGCCAGAGGCTGCGCGGGGTCAGCGCTGCCCGGGCGGCTTTGGGTGCCCGTGGCCCTGCAGCACAATGGGAGCTGCCGGGCTTTAATTGAGAGTCACACCTCGGGTCATTATGCAGGAACTTTCCCTGGTGGGAAGGGCTCCTCGGCAGGAGGTGTAATCCATGACAAAAGCTTAGGAGAGCGCTTGGGAATCGGCCTCGCTGAGCTGAATGGCTCAGCTCTGGGACGTCTCAAATGCAGGGAGCAGTCTTTCCTTTTCCTTCAATTTAAGGAAACCTTGCAAAGAAATAGCTCGAGCTTCCTTGGATTTACAGAGTGCCAGATTTCATCGTGCTCCTGCTTGGCAAAACTGAGCAGGAAGCAGCTTGGTACAATTTCTGTTTTGACTGAAACCAGTTGAAATGTCCTGCTTGAACAATTTGGATCACCAGACGTTCAATCTGCTTATAGTAACCTCTGTTCTTAATTATTTTTCATAAGAAAGATCACTTTGACTGGTACTAAATGTTCAAAAGGTTATTTGTAATTTATTTTGCCAACAACGCTAATGAAAAACGCCTTGCTTATGCCATAGCATATTTATCATTCTAACTCTTCAACTTTTGGAAAGGTAAATAACTCATTAAAAATTTACATAAACCTTGGGTGTCCTAAAAGCCAGCGATGTTGAAGATCAATTGTAAAACTGAAGTTTCTGTAACAAGTAGAGAAGAATGGTACTACATAGGAAAGGACATAAGAGGAAGGAAAAATAATTTTGTGAGGCTAGACATATTACCGGTATAGACTGTCACAATTTTGAAAGTAATGTTGACTAGTTCTGAATCAAAGTAATAAAGTATTTGAGAATATGCTATTTAAAAGCTTTGATTTTTGATCCATTTTTCAAATTCCTTCTTGTTAATGTATAATACCCAGTGTAGTGGGGCTGAAGGTATTGGATTAAAATACTTTCCCTGTCTATGGCAGGTGAACTGCAAATGTAAGGGAGCAAAAATTTGCAGCAAAAAACCTGAGTTTTTAATTTCCCTGATTTCCTTTGGGCAACTCTAACTGTGATTAATACATTTACACCTCTCTCAAGTTTGGGTGCTCAGCACCTCCTCATCGACAGAATCATTCTCTGCACGATGTTTTTGTGTCACCTTCACTTGAGGATTTGCTCAGCTTCACTTGTGACACTCTCCCCAGTCATTCAGGTGCCAGTTTTCCATCAGTTTTCCATCAGTTTTCTGACTTAAAGTTTCTGTGTTATCCTCTCTGCTCCTGTCCCCTGGGACACACAGCGTGGTGCATCCACGGATCAGTTCTCAGCCAGCAGAAACACTTCCTCCCCCCTTTCTGTGGTTGTTTTCTCTTGTTTACATTGGCATTTATAATTTGTTTTTCTCAGCTTTGTGCCGTTTCTGTGGCTGCAGCTCACACTTGGTGGATCTTAGACCAGTCTGTGTTGCATAAAACAAACTGTTTCTACTTTGAGGCATCCCGGTGATGTTGGATTCCCTGTGCCAGACTTGGATATAAACAAACCACTCTCTGCAGTGGTATCCAGAGACTGGATAATTAAGGGAGACACTGATGCTACAGAAAGTAAAAAAAATAATAATTTGTGTTTCTTGAGTTAAAGGTATTTGGTTTAAAATGGAATTTCCTAGTTAGTTTCTAATAATTTTGATTTCTGTCAAGTAGTGTACACGTGTTTTAATTTCTCTAACCTTTTCCTGAGCTGTCCAGTCTGTAGAACCAATCTCTGACATTGTTTTTAATTATAAAATGAGGGATTTCTGTGTGCTTCATCAAGTCTCCAGCACTCCAGGTGGCATCACTTCAGCGATGAAAACACCATTTCTTTAAAAACTCTGTAAAATACAAATTCCCTGCTGCAGGTGTGTGCACTTCAGTGAAACAGAACCTCTGGATGTCAATCCTGGGGGTTGGGAATGTTCCCCGGAGGCTGAGGTGAAATGCAGAGAGCAGAGGAGAGGTTCTGTGCTCTCCTGCTGGAGCATCTCCAGCTCTGGCTCCTCCCTGCTCTGTGACTCACAGTCACACGGAGCTGCTGCCCTGTGCACCGAGCTGAATTCGGGATCCCTGGCTAATCCTGCCTTTCATAAAGGCAGAAATCGCTCTTGGGGAGTCCCAGCCTTGAAAAATGCAGCGTGGGATTTCTGACGTGAAAAATGAGAGGGTATTTCTATGGGTGATGAAAATGGAAAGCTTGTAAAAATCACTGGTGTAAAAGTACTGATGTAACAATTAAATATAAATCTAAACTGCAAGTAATTTAGTGAAAAATTGTTCTTTCTTCTCACCAGGAATACAACCTTTAATTGGTTTAAATTTTTTGAAAGAATTTAAAGTCTATATACTTGTACAACCTCTTTCATTTGAAGTTTGTAACAATATTCTCCTAAAGCTTTTTTTGGGGAAAAAAAAAATCTCATAAGTAAACAGAAATTTATCATTTAGTACCACAAATAGCTTTTCCAAAAGGTTTTTTAATAAATCAATTTGTTGTTATAACAAGAATTTGAGTTTTAATAATTAGTTTATATTCATTGTTTTGGTAGACTGGAAATTTGTGTAAATAATTATAGCTTTAAAATACAGAGTTTGAGTTGCTGTGAGGTTTTTGACATTTCATAGAAAGTGACAGTTGTGTGTCCATCTGTTCATAAATTGTGAATAATCATTATTTACAGGGATGAGAGACTGCTCATGCTCTCAGCCATTGCTGCTGTTGCACTTGGGGTGATATTTGGGATATCTCACAGTTGTTTCATGTCCAATTTGACATGGAATGGTTGAAATGGCATTGTTTCCTTTTTCTGAATTAAAAAAAAAAGTTATTTAGAGGAATGTTTATTACTTCTCTTCTGTGCTGCAGAAAGAAACACAGAAGTGGTTGTGATCTGTGCTCATCTCACTGTGCCTCTGTCAGGGTCCGTGGGCTGAGTGCCACTCTTAATTTCCTAAAGTGCTTCACCTGGCTTTGGGCCCCCCAGAGGGGGAAGAAAAGCATTCCTGGGCATTGCTGTGGTACAAATGGGATTTTTCCTCATTTAGGTTGACTTCTCCTCTGGAGACATCTTCACCTGGGCAGGAGGGGCCACCCAGGGCTCCTGCGGGGCCACCCAGGGCTCCTGCGGGGTCACCCAGGGCTCCTGCGGGGTCACCCAGGGCTCCTGCGGGGTCACCCAGGGCTCCTGCGGGGTCACCCAGGGCTCCTGCGGGGTCACCCAGGGCTCCTGAGGGGCCACCCAGGGCTCCTGAGGGGCCACCCAGGGCTCCTGAGGGGCCACCCAGGGCTCCTGCGGGGCCACCCAGGGCTCCTGCGGGGCCACCCAGGGCTCCTGAGGTGCCACCCAGGGCTCCTGAGGGGCCACCCAGGGCTCCTGAGGGGCCACCCAGGGCTCCTGAGGGGCCACCCAGGGGCCCTTCCTTGTGTTGATCCGACATCATTTCAGAGATCCCTTCAGGGGATGGGCTGTAATGTAAAATAGTCCCAGATTGGCTTGGCTTTGGTGCTGCTTTGGGAAGTTGCAGTTGTTTAACAGCTGGGAAAGGGAAGGAAATGATGGCAAAGTCAGGGAATCCCAGACTGGTTTGAGTTGGAAGGGACTTAAAGCCCATCCAGGGCCATCAGGGACAGCTCCCACTGTCCCAGGCTGCTCCAAGCCCTGTCCAGCCTGGCCTTGGGCACTTCCAGGGATCCAGGGGCAGCCACAGCTTCTCTGGGCACCCTGTGCCAGAGCCTGCCCACCTGCAGGATTTCACCCATTCCAGGGACCTGTGTGGATTTTTAGGATGGAGCAGCCCAGTTGGATTCAGTTTCCCCTCACTGAGTCAGTAAGAGCAGCTGACCCTTGGTGCTTTTTTCTGGCCTGCAGTCACAGTTGAGCAGTCTGGAAGGCAAGTGGGAAGCAGGTGGTTCTTGTGATTGTATTTTTTTTAAGAAAGGGTGGGAATTATTGTGTTGGAAAAACTTGATCTGGCCAAAAGTGAAACTGTGAAGTGGTTCCACGAGCCCTTTCCACTTGTGTATCTTCTCTTTCTTTGGGTTTTCTCCAGCTTCCTTCCACTGAGTGTTGAAAACTCCTTAGGGGGAAACTGAGTGGAGTTGTCCTCAAAAGCCTTGGTTGGGGTGTGTTGGTTTCCACTCAATATTTGGATTTTTATGGTTTTCCCAGTGCCCTGCATTGCTTGATAATTAATTCGTTGTTTTAAGGGAACACCCTGTGCAGGAGGAAACAGCTGTAATTCCTGACTGGATTGTCTTTATCAAATCAGTAGAAAAATGAGTATTACCACCTTTGCTAATCACTCATTTGAAATGCTTGTTTTTCAGAATAAATTGGAAATCAGGCAATGGGTTTCAGCTCTCAAGGGTGGGAATTCTTGTGGAGCACAAGATTTCCTGCTCTGTTTGTGACTCCTTATTTCACTTGTCCTCTTTCCATCCCAGAGCAGAGGGAGCAGGAGGAACGGGAAACAACAGGATTGAAAGGGTTAACTGCACAAGAAAACAAAAGCTGGTGCTTTAGCTTACACTTTTGCTCTTGGGAATCTTCTCTAAAAAAAGTGTCTGTGTGCACAGAGGGAGGAGATGGGGCTGAGGCTTCTGACCAAATTAGCTTCTGAGCTTCCTGACACTTTTTTCTGGAAGTGCTGTCAAGAGGTGTTACTCGCTGTGCTTGAGACTTTGCAAGATGAGTCTGCACATTTCCAACCACACTTCTGTGCTTTTAGCTTCTGAATCTCAGCATTAAAGATAAAAATGTCTTTTTTGAGATTTCCCAGTTGGAATATAATGTTAAACAAGTGAAAGACTTCAGTGCATTTTAATTGTTATCTTTGCTTTATTTCTGTTCTTGTTGGAAGGCTGACTCCAGGTTGGCCTAGAAGTGGCTTATTTTGAGTAGGAAAGGCTGTTAATAAATTCACTTTTCTGTTCCATCCTACTTGCATGAAGGTCTGTGGAAATTAATTAGCAGTGAAACAACCTAAAGAAGTGTAACTTGGCTTGTGTTGTTGTTTTAAGGAATGAAGATAGGAACAGGTAAATTGAATCCTAAAGCTTTGTCCTCTAGGAATTTGCATCCAATATGGAATTGCTCACTGGGGTTTGATATTTAAGATGAACTTTTCAGTGTGAAGATGGTGTTCAGCCATGAGTATCTCCAACCATGCTGAACCAGAACACTTGCAGTTAATTAAAGTTTGATAAACTCTGTTTCTCAGAGATTACCTGGGGGCTGGCAACAGGGGACTTAAAGGTTGAGGAAAACCCAGCCTGGTCTGTAGGGTCCAGGTACTCTGGTTTGTGGGATAAAAGGAAGTTAGGAGTGAGATTATTTCAACCCCAACCATTCTGTGATTCCATGATACTGGTGAAAAATACATAAAAAGTGCCATCAGTGTTGATTCCTGCTTGCCTCAAAGCTTGACAAAAATAGCTTCAGGATAATAGGATCAATTCCTGTTGATTTATTACTATTGTTGGACTCTGTTTTGAAGGAAGAAAGTCCCAGACAGAAAGTTGAGGGAGAACATGGAATCTGTGGGGTTTCAGGGACAAAGGGAATGGCAGTGAAGGTACCTTGTTCTCAGCTGGACTTGGAGCCTGACACTGAAAGCGAGTATTTTAGATACCAGGATTGTAGGGATTTTAGGGTTTTTTCCTTCCTGAGGAAAAAGGGAAGGAAGGATTGTGGTGTCTCAGAAGGGGTTTAATGTGTAAGTGTGCTCAGGCAGCAGTGTGACACCCACTGAACATTTACATCTCTCTAGTGCTGTTGGGTGAAGAAATAGCCCAGTCCAAGCTATTTTTTTGTTTGGAATTGTTTGAAATGTTTGTTTGAAATTTTGTCTTCATAATGGAGAGAACGGTCTGGATGTGCTTTTTAAGGAATTAATGGGTAATCACTCTTTGTCAGGGGCTCCTTTTTATTCCCATGGTAGCAAGTTGTTTGCTGTCATCACTGCTTCTCTAATGTTCCATTATTTTGTGTGAGACCTTGGGATCTGCCCTAATGCAGAATAAAGTGTGATCTTAAAATCCTGTATGTCTTCCAAAACCATAAGAAAAAAGTGAAAACTAGACCAAAAGTTGTATTGGTTATAAATCTATCTGTCAAACGCTTCTTCAGGTTTAATAAATCAATTTAATTAGCCCAGCTTTTATATAAAGATCTTTAGGGTTTATTTAGACAGAATTGTTTCAGGAGTTAAAGTTTAAAGTTTCCTGTACTTGATGCTCAGCAGAAAGTTTTGAGGTTTTTCCCCCTAATTTTAAAATTTACATAGCTTATCTATATCTCCTTTGAAGCTCAGCTCTTAGAGGAGTGACAGCAGCAGTGCTGAAAGCTGCAATCTCTGTTTGAAAGCTGTGTTCTGCTTGAAGGCTTTTTATAGTGAAATGAGTACTAACACCTATTGTCAGCCTTCCTTGGGAACGCTGTGTGTGCTCTTACAACAGCTGTGGGCCTGAATTACTCATCTGAATTAGCCTTTCATGGGCTGCAGAACCAAAAGGTGTTCTGGATTTTGGACAGATCAAGCCCTTCCTTACAGCAGTGCTGTGCTGTGGGCTGTTGGTGCACAGCTCCAGGGACAGCAGTTGAAAGCAGCCCAGTAATGAAACCATTTTTGTGTAGTTGAATTACTCAGCACTGCCAAGCTCTCCAAGACATGTTTTAATGGTGGAGTGACAGATTTACTCACCATGGAGTAACTCAGGCAGATCACAACAGCTATTGGACTGCATGCTTGTCTTAATTCTAATAGCACTCACTTGGGAGCCTGATTGATTTAATGTTGCTTCATCTGCTGCAGGAGATTCCCAAAGCTGCTCTGATTTTGCAGAAGCTGCATTAATTGCATTTTTTGTAAAACGTAACATTTAAAAGGAGATAATTTCTTAAATATAATTTACATATTTTAAAAGGGGTTTTCTTTCACTCCCTCTTTTTTTTTTTAAATACCATTCTGTAGAATTAAATAGGGAGAACTCTTGTTCTTGACAGAACTTCCAAGTGGGTAGCAGAGTGTGTGAGTGCCAGACTACTGTGTGTGCCAGGCTGCAGTGCCAGCCAGGCACTGGAATGCTGGCACCTTCCCATTCCTGGTGTTGATCCTGGCCTCTTGGGAGTGTTAACCATGGGGAAGGGCACCCTGAGAAAGCCAAAGGGAGGAGCACAGAGCTGCA
Source organism: Anthoscopus minutus (assembly GCA_013399455.1). Lineage (NCBI taxonomy): Eukaryota > Metazoa > Chordata > Aves > Passeriformes > Paridae > Anthoscopus > Anthoscopus minutus. Next base: position 217,246 of record VWYI01020787.1, read on the forward strand.
AACCCTTTTTTGTGTGTGTATGTGTGTGTTTTCCTGCTCAGACAAGTGCTTTTCCCAGCAGTTGGGTGTGTGGGATTGGCTGGGGGACATCCTGCAGCCCCTGGAGCAGGCAGAGAAATGTCCCATGGATCTGTGACAGAGCTGAGCTTGGATTTCCTGATACTCTGCTCATCCTCCCCTCACATCTGGGAAACTTTGGGGAAGAACAGCAAAGGCAGAATGAAACCTTCACTCCTGGTTCCACCAGCAGTTCATCTGCTGGGAGACTGCCCTTTGCTTGGTTTGTATTGGGTTTGGAGAACTTGGTACTTCCCTCTTCCCAAGGGCTGTGTGGGTCCTGGTGAGGAATTTCTCTGCCCTGGACACACAGAAGGCAGCATAGCCTTGGTGTCTTAGCCTGAGACATTTTTTAGTGCTTGAAATTTTTACATGAAAAGCCTTTCAAGAGGGAAGTTGCAGCTTAGCTCTGACTTGCAACAGTAAATGGCTGTCACTGAGTTAACTAAAATTAACCAACAAAATAATGGGGGAAAAAATCTTTGTGAACTGCTACATTTATTGTGATCTCTGTTTCACCTGAAGTGATTCTGTGGAATTTGTGACTTTTGTCCCATAAGAATAAAATGAAGTGATACCTGTTTGGGGAGTCCTTACTTCTCAGGTGTTATTCTGTGAGAACTCGTCTTCCTCTTGCTCTTAACTTGCTAAACTTCTAAAAGCAGGCTTTTAATCCTTTTTTTTTTTAATTCTAAAAGTAAGGATTGCTGGGTAGACAGGAATGATGAAATTTTCTATTCTTTTGACTTTAAAGGCCTGATCTTGCATACATTTTCATTCTGACAGGTTTGGGTGGGTTTGGCTTTCTCCAGCCCTAATTTTGTGCTGAGGTTATTTTGTGAAGTTTGAATGTTTGTCTTTTTTTTCCCAGTCTGGTGGAAGGTGTGGGCTGTGTCTGAACAGAGGATTCTCTTCATCTCTTTGTAGTTCATTCACTGGAGATTTTAGATTGCCATCAGTTAGGAACCCTAAAAGCTGGAGAATCCTGGGAACGAGCATCCTGCTGGCCTCTAAAACCCAGCAGAGCCTCCACTCTGTTACCCTGTGGAGAAACAGTGGGGAAAAAAGGCTGCCTGGCTTTATATGCACTTTGTACACTGATACCTAAATCAACTCTCCCTTTTTCCCCTTGCAGGAACATCATTTGCAAAGGGCCATCTCAGCACAGCAAGTTTTCAGAGAAAAGAAGGAGAGCATGGTTATCCCAGTCCCTGAAGCAGAGAGCAATGTCAACTACTACAATCGTTTGTACAAAGGAGAGTTCAAGCAACCAAAGCAGTTCATTCACATCCAACGTGAGTTAAAAACATTGGGAGTGTTGTGGGTTGTGGTGTCTGTTCAGTTCTTATTTAACCTGAGTAACCTTTGTCTTGAGGTCAGAGTTGCTGCAGTGGTGAGGAAGTGGGAGGACTCAGAAATCCATTTATAGATGTGAATTCCAGCTTCTCCTCAAGTTCTGGAAGAATTGACAGTTGCTGGTGAGGGTGGGGGTTTTGCTGCTGGGTTTGTTCCTGGCCCTGTGCTGATGCTCTGTCCATGTGCAGCAGCTGCTGAGCCTCATCCTGCTTCTTGGGCTTCCAATATTCTTGATCATCCACCCTCACTTCTTGTGGTTTTTTTCCTTCCTAGTCCTTGGAAGGAGTGACTGAAGCTGCCTGGCTGCCTCCTGGGTGCTCACACTGATGTGAGGGGCAGGAGAGAGGTTGTCTTGCTCACCTGTTAACGCCAAAGTTCTCTCTAAGTGCAGATCCATAAACCAGAAGAGTTGTTGAGTGATGAAATCAGCCTTTGTCCTGCTGCTCATGATGGAGTTTTGGCAGGGCAGCTGTGCTGGGTGACAGTCCCTTCTCTCTGAGTGAGGCTAAAACTGAAGAATTCCATTTCAGCAGGGAACTCTGAGTTTATTTTATAGATAAAAGGAAATATTTTGCATGGGTTTAGCTTATGTCTTACAAGATCTCATTAATCTGAGCTTCTGGGCTGTGGATTAATTTTCCCACTTTTTTGGCTTGATGCTCTGTGGACAAGTGAGACTCTTAGAGTTCAGTTGTTCCTTGGCACACAATTGATGTTTGTCCTTTGCAGGATGTGGTTCAGGGGGTGATTTGGTCACTTGGATTCCTCTCAGGAGTTACCTTTGTGGCAAAACCTTTGGTTCAATTACTGCATCATTTCTCACCAGCATGGTGAAATGTCCATTTTTTTCCATTTATTTACAAAATAGGAGATTTTGGAAATAATATGCTCAGGGTCGTCTGTGGTGCAAGAGAGACCACAGAAGTGATGGGGGAAAAATCAACTAAAAGGAATTGCTTCTTTCCATAATAAAAGAAACAAACTTGGAAGCAAGGCAGGCTGGATGAACTGAAACCAAGCTGCTGATGGAGGAATTAATTTTATTCTGTTCTTGATTGGACAGTGCCAGAAACACTGTGAATAGTGTTAATAAACATGTCTAAAAATGTTAAATATATTATGCCAAAATTTTCTTTGTCTTGTAGAGACTCACAGTCTTTCTGGACAGAATAACAGAAGGTATTTGAGCTGAAGATAAATATCAGATACTGCTCCAAGATAATTTTTCCCACATATTCTGCATGGAGTAGGTGTGATACAAGGCAGCTTTATGCTACATACACTGCTCAGAAATTCTGTTTTAATGCTTAAAGTGCAAATAGCAACAATACCCACTTTGGCCAGGGAAGTTATGTAAACTGATAGAGAATGCCAGGAGGACACATACTAGAATACTCTACTTACTGGTGGGTATTTCTGGCAAATTATGTTTTGCTGGGATTCTGATAGCCTAAGATTTTATTATTTTTTACATTCAGGTATTTAGAGCAGTGATTCCAAGCAGACAAAAGCTAATTTCTTTGTAAAACCTGGAATTTGTGAATAAGCAAGGTTTCAGGTATTAGTCAACCTCAGTGGCACCCACACAGGTGACATGGAGCCGAATGTAAAGAAAAAACCTTGAACTAATCTAATTATTCCAGCATGCTTCATAATTTTCCAAGAATATTTGTAGCTTCAATAACATGGAGATGCATTTTAAGTTCTCATAATGAGCAAAGAGATTAAATTGGTAAACTTGGACCTAAATCAGGGCTAAGTGGATGGAAGACAAGTGTCCCCTCACAATGGAACAATGTTCATTAAGTGGGGAATGAACTCCAGTCATCCTTAAAAGGAACTTTTTGGCAGAAAGTTTTTTCATTTTTTGGTTGGGTGACCCTCTGTGTTTATCAGTTTCTGCCTTGGCTCAGGCCTGGTGGCTGCTGTTGGCACAAGAGGGTGGCAGGGCCCTGGTTTGCTGGGGAGGGAAGCGCTGGGTTCAGTGGGAACTCGTGCCTGTGGCAGTGAGTGTGGAACCACAGCTTTAATTAACTCAATTAACTCATTTAATTTATCTAAGTTAAACCCAGCTCAGTGGAACTTCACTGAGAAGCAAATTGTTTTTGTGTGAGTTGGTGTAAACTCAGTTCCTAGGGGAGCTCAAGTAAACAAAAAAACAAATCCTTGTGGCAGGTGCTGCTGGGGGTGGGTGGAGTGGCAGAGCGTGAGAGCTGGGATGTGTGTGCAGCAGCAAGTCCTGAGCATTCCTGGAGAAACTTCCCAGGTGGGATCACTGGGATGTGTCTGCAGCAGCAAGTCCTGAGCATTCCTGGAGGAACTTCCCAGGTGGGATCACTGGGATGTGTCTGCAGCAGCAAGTCCTGAGCATTCCTGGAGGAACTTCCCAGGTGGGATCACTGGGATGTGTGTGCAGCAGCAAGTCCTGAGCATTCCTGGAGAAACTTCCCAGGTGGGATCACTGGGGCCTGACAGTGCCCTGTAGAAATGCAGATGCTGTGGAGAGGAAGACTGGATTCATCCTAAGCCAGAAGAATGTGCCAGGATTTAGCAGGAGGTGTCCATGTGGACTGGAACAAGGGGCTGGTTCTCCAGCAGCTCCTGCAGGAGCAGCTCCCCCAGCTGCTGTGGCAGGAACAGGGAGTGATGGATGGTTCCATCATGGCACACAAACACCTGAGTCTTGTGATGGCTTTGGAAGCCAGGAAGCTGCCACCAGGCCAGCTCCAGGGTGAAAAAAGCTTTTTCTGGAACAATTTCAGTTCGCTCAGTGCTTGGGGAAAGAAGAAAACTGGTAATTAAGGGCGTTGCTGAAAGTGTGTTTTGAGGAGTGGCAAATGAACATCGGGGAGGAGAACACTTCCATGGGTGGCCCAGTGCTGGGACAAGCCAGCTTTGGGTCGATGAACTCCGGAGGAGAGGTGGTAGCCATGCATTTCCTGAGGCCCTCACCCCTCCCCAGGCTGCTGGGAGTTTGTGACCATCCTGTCTGCACTGAGCCAGGTGCTGCTTCCATCCCTTCAGTGTCATTATCCTGCACCACCCTCCGTGTAAACCCCCTCTTTGGGAGGGAGCTGCACTGATAAATGCAGCTCGTGACAAATAGAACATTGCTGAGGACAGAGCAGCATGAAAAGTGGGGTATGTGACAAGAGCTACTGCTGTTCTCACAGGAATGATGGGGGTTGTTTTAAGAAAATGAGACTGGATTTGTTTGATGTGTGGTGATCCTGGCAAGTACCCGTTGGATGCCTTTTATCATCTTGAATATTTATCAAAGCAGTGAGCAGAGAGAGGGAGGGACCCCCTGCTTCCAGCTGAGGTGCACCATGGAGTGCTGGGAGTAACCTGCCTTCCCTCCTAGAGACCCATCATTAATATCCAGTGTGGTCCTGAGGGTGACTGGTGTTTTAAGTACCTTTTTGATGGAATGGTTGGGCTTTTTCTTTTCTTTTTGCTTGTCTTTTCTCCTGGCTGCCTCTCACTTGATCCTGATTTTATTCTGGAAGGTGAATGGTTCAAGACCTTCCAGTGACTCTTCTTTTCCCATTGTGGACACAAGGGGAAATTTACTGGCACTACTCACAATTTACAGCTGAACAACATCACATCCTCTCTGTCACAGATCCTCCTGCTCACTGATACTGTGGCTTGGAAAAACTGGCTGGAAACATTTTGTCCGCAGGGGATTATTGAATTATCTACTGACAAGCAATAGGTTGACATCTTTTCTGATGTGAGACCAACTTCTGCCTGAGGGCAAGCAAGCTTTTTGTGGACTTGAATGCTTTTCAGTCCACATGTGAGCAGTGATCTGCTGGAGAGGCAGATCTGATGTTGAAAGCTGCAGTTTAAGCCTCATCCACAGTTAATTGTTGGAGAGCTCTTGGTCACATGCCCAGTGACAGTGTCTTAAATAAACTTGCCATGCAACTCCTATTACTGAATTAATATTGCCAGCAATTCTTGACACGTGGTTACAGCCTGTTATTAATTTCTCCTCAAATAAATTGTTGCAGTGTGTGGCAGGTCAGAGAGCTCTTCTGGCCGAGTGCTGTTGTCTCAGTTTGGTACAGTTGTGCAGTGTCTCCTCTGAGATGTACCAGCTCAAGCTGCAGGTGCTGAGGAGCTGCTTTTTAGCCCTTCCCACCTGCATCTGGCTGAGTTTCTGTGCCTGAATGAATAAATAAATAAATTCTGGTAGTGGGTTTAGCTCATTTATTGCACTGGAGCACAGAGAGTGGTTGTGGGCAGGGCTGAGGTGTGGGAGGGAAAATACTGGGATTTGCTTTAAAGCCTTTTTTTGTGGTTTCCTTTTGGTCCTGGTTTTCCAAGTTTTGTTTTTAAGATGCTCTCAAAGCACACAGGGTAGCTCAGTAGCAGAGGTTTTTAAATTGGCACTTGGCATAGCCACAAGTTAAGAGAATGGAGATAAGATAGTGCTGTTTGTCTATTAAGAATAGAATATATTTCATCAGGCTTATTAACTGCTGTTTTTCCAGTGCTGATTGAATTACTGGGAGTGTTGTACCTGGTGTGTCACTCCTTCAAGGTTTTATTAGGTGTACAGTTAATGTTTCTATTAACAGTTCTTACTGTCACATGCAATTTACTCATGGTTCTGGTAAGATTTTATTTCTACCATGTTACCTGGATGAGAGCTTCTTTCTGCTTTTACTTTGTCAAGTATGGAAACTAATTAGCACAATTAGTAATAAAGACATGAGCTTTGCTGAGAAGTTGGGAACTGATTATTTGGAGAGCCTGAAGGAATTGTCAGGCTCTGCATCCACAGCTGAAGTGGTCTTGGGGAAGAAGTAACAATTCCCACAGGACTGGTGTAGGATTTCTACAGTTATATAAGACAAGCAAAAGTTTAGTCTATTAAATATTTGAACACTTTATGTTTGGTGTACTGCTTAAAAATGGTCAGCAGAAATTATATAGGAACTTGAGTGTAAATGCTTTTTTTTTGAGTCTGGATTTGATTGAAAATGGTCTTAGTTCTTATCTTACCATTAAATTCTGGAGGAGCTGTATTATATCAGCACTATGAAGCATCTTTGCTCTTGTTTTGTAAAGATACAATAAAGTTTCTGTGCCTAGCACTTCTTCAAGTCACTGAAAATGAAACTTCTTGGATTTCTTTTATACTGGAAGTTAGAGACAGGCAGCTTCTACCTGCTAGATGTACAGGGGGAAACTTTTTAGCATAAAGTTTTCTGGCAGAGAAGTGCTGGTCTGGAATTTTCTCAGTAAGTTTTGATTTCTGATGGCAGATGTGTGTCCAGAGTGTGTTACTTACCCAGCATTTCAAATTTCTTGTGTTCCAGCCTTTAATCTGGACAATGAACAGCCAGATTATGATATGGACTCTGAGGATGAGACCCTACTGAACAGGCTGAACAGGAAGATGGAAATCAAGCCACTGCAGTTTGAAATAATGGTTGACAGACTCGAAAAAGCCAGTTCTAGTCAGGTATGGTGTGAAGAAATCACTGAGAGGTTTTGCTTTCCTGGGGGGTGATTCTGGGTGGGTGCTTGGTTTTATTCCCTGCTAACAGGAGAAGTGTGTTTGTGTGTCTGCAGTTCCACTGAAATTTGTGCTGTCTCTTGTGTCAGTATTGGGAACTTCAGAGAAAAACAGGTGGGGAAGGAACTTTTGGGGTTGCAGGGATTGATTTTAAATTTGAATTCCTGACCACGGTGTGTCACACAGCTTGTTTTACCACTGTTGGTATGGAATAAGCTTGTGGTTATCAGTAGGTATAGAATGGCTATTAACATATGATAATCCTAATTTTGTTGCAGTTGTTTCTGCTGGACATTAACCTTGTATGAGTGTTAAATCAGCTCCTGAGATGTTCCAGGAGGGCAGTGCCTGGAGAAGGGTCTTACAGCCCAAAATATTTACTCCAAAACTACACCTGAGGGATCAGTTTGTGCAAGTCAAGTTTGAAACAGGTGGAGTTACTTCCCAGTGAGATGAGGCTTTCTGGGAGTGAAAAATCCATTGTGGGATCCATGGCTCTGCCTCAGTTCCTTAACCTGAATTACTTCAGTGCTGTGTTAAAAAGCCAAAATACTTCATTTTTCTCTGTCTTAGAGCAGCTTCAGAAAGGCAGAGATTTCTTACTATGCTAAGAAAATGGGAATGAAGGGAAAAATAGGGATGATACTTGTTGAACATGTACTTGGGTTTGTTGGAGCTTTGGTAAAGACACCCCTGTTTTGGCTTTCAGTTCAGACCATTCTGGTGATCACTTTTCATGATCAATATTCATCCTTCTGATCCTGGTTTCACCTTTCTTTGCTTTAAATTTTCGATTTGAAGATGCTTTTCAAAAAGAAAGTGTTACAAGAATACAGATTTCTCTCTGTAGATACAAGCAGCTCTTGCAGGTTATTGGAGCCTGGGAAGGTAAGGGCTGGTGGATTTGAGTGCTGCCTTCCAATTCCCAGGTTCCATGCCTTATCCCTGGAATATTAAAGGATGTTACTGGGAATGTCCAGGAGGGGTTCCAGGCTTTCCTCCTGGGCATTCTGACTGAAGCAGGGGAGTACAAGGGCTCTGCATCTGCAAACACCAGCACACAGGCTCAGCTTCTCTTTCCCAGCCGTGTGCTCAGGGCAGAGTTGATTTATATTTTATAAGAAATATGTTAATGAAAAAAAGGGTGCAAAAGACAAAACTGAAATGATTTTAAAGCAATAACTTTTTCCTTTTTTTGAAAACCAGTTCAGTGCTTTTCTAATTCTACCATAGATTGCAAAGGTTTTATTCTGCTCTGGCTGAATTAACACTTGCAGAGTAGCCATGGTTACACTTAGGATTTCCTTAGTTTTCCAAAATGTGTTTCCTTTTCTTGCTTTTCCTAATGTAAGGACAAGATTTAAGTTTGACACATTACAAAAATCCAAATTAAGTTGTTCAGTTGATATTCTTCAAATTTTGGGGCATATGAAGTGCTGCCTGACTTCTTTTTAAGTAATACTAGAGGTACTATTTTCTTTTTATTTAATGAATGGATTGAAGATGATATGAGCCTGTTAAACTAATGTGCTATTTAGTGATACTTTTGCATTTATTTAGAGTCTGATTTCCACATAAGAAACTGAACATAGATTTAATTTTTACCTTTAAATGACCTTTAAACTACCACTACTGAAGTAATTTAGCAAACAAGTGAACAGCTTTGTCTCCAGGCTGGAATAAACAGGAATGGGCATTGTCCTTTTCTATCACAAAGTAAACATTTGAGGGGGAAATAATTAAGAAGTAAATTTGCTTGTTAGGGAATCAGCATTCAGCTGCAAGGAATTACAGATTAATTAAGGTTAACCAATAAGAAACAGTTTTCTTTAAGGAACAATATTCAGATTAAAATGATTTTCGAATCATGACCTGCAGACTGTAGTAAGTTCTTTCTATCCTGCTTGTAGTTATTTCAAAGTGTTTTCAGATTTCATGAAAGATTGATGGACTTCTAGACTCCATCACTGGAGTCTAGAATCTAATGAAAGAAATGCTGCTGGTTCAGAAAAATTTGGAACTCTAACTTGGGAAGAACAAACGGTGGCTTCAATTCCCACGGATGTTTTTTCATCCTTTGGTGCCGGAAAAGAATGAAGTCCATCCCCAAAATGCACAATTGCTGTGAGTTTGTGGTGACCTTCCTTGTACCCCCATGCCAACTGCACCTTTGGGCTGTTCCCCTGCAGCTTGTGACCCTTCAGGAAGCCAAACTGCTGCTCAATGAGGACGATTACCTGATCAAGGCTGTCTATGATTACTGGGTGAGGAAGCGCAAGAACTGCCGGGGGCCCTCCCTCATCCCCCAGATCAAGCAGGAGAAGAGGGATGGCTCCACCAACAACGACCCCTACGTGGCCTTCCGCAGGAGAACTGAGAAGATGCAGACCAGAAAGGTGACTTGGCCAGCTCTGCTGCTTGGGATTTTACATTTCTCCTTTGCTAGGGATAATCTGGATCCCCTATTAGGGGATAGTTTTGTTGTCTGTCAGTTTTTGGAGCTGAAACTCAGAGCAATGCCTGGCACACAGACAGCATGCTGGGCTGGAAGCTTCCCTTCCTGTGGGGAAAGGGAAAATAATTGCCCAGTTTTTGGATTTGTAGCAGATTTGTAGTAGATTTGAACCAGGGAATCTGTAATCACTCAGCATTTTGCTTTGTACGTATGCCCAGCCTTGCTGTGTGTGGAATCAAGGTGGGAAAAGCTTGGATTCCTTGTGCTGACAAACTTCCACTGGGTTGATCTGGAATGTGAGCAGAACATGGGGGGAAATGGCTGAAAAGTTCTCAGTTTACTCTTAAAACTGGTTTTGTTTGCTTTTTGTGGCTTTGTTTGCCAAGGAGGATCTGCATTAGGAAAAGCTGCTTTGGAGTGTCCTCGTGAGCCTCGTTTGCAGCAGCATTATGTAACTTTATTTTTGCAATTTGTGCCTCATGGCTTTTGCTTTTGACTAAAAATTTGTTTCATTTCTCAACAGAACCGAAAGAATGATGAAGCATCCTATGAGAAGATGTTGAAATTAAGGAGGGAATTTAGCAGAGCCATAACAATTTTGGAGATGATTAAGAGGAGAGAGAAAACAAAACGGGAGCTGTTGCATTTAACATTGGAAGTTGTGGAGAAAAGGTAAAATTCCAGATTATAACCAGCACACCAAGGTTTTAAACTTTTGTTAAATGGCTTTGGAATCATCTCTCATAATTTATATATTGTAGTACCATAAACTTCAGAAGCTAAAAGAGAAGGGGTTTGTGTAGCCAATTGGAAGATGCTGATTTGTGTCTGCCAGACATTTCCCAGAGGAAATGCAGCCCTATAGTTTTAATCCTGTTTTTTTGAGGTACCATTTGGGTGATTATGGAGGTGAGATCCTCAATGAAGTGAAGCTGAACAGACCTGAAAAAGAGATGGGCACAACTCCTTCATCTCTCCACAATGGGAACCACCACAAAGTTCAAGAATGTAAAGTTAAGGTAAGATTTTTTTTTTTCCCCCTGTCACGAGTCTGTTGTTCCTGGGATCATTGCCCCTTTGGATAGACTTTGAATTCAGACCTATCTCTGAAGAAATAACCTGAAATACCAGGAGTTAAAATGCTTGGGGCTGAGGCTGAGAGTTGAAGACCTCTGGAAATTTGTATTTAGCACCTGCGACACCTAGTGGTCCCCGAATTCCATACAGTCCCCTGGAAGCCTGGCTCTCCAGGAATTTTGGAATTCTTTGTGTTCCTCCTCTGCTTCCCAAGCTGAGCTCCATTACTGGAGTTAGTTTCAGTCAGGATGTTATTGATGAGTGTTAATGCAGGGTAAATTTAAACATTTTTTCAAACTGCGCTGGTGCTCCTCGTTCAAATGGGGAATTTTGCAAGTGAAAGAATCTTTTCAAATGGGAGCTTTGAAGTTTAATAACATTTGTGTTCAAGTGGACAGTTCAATATCGATGGAATTGCTCACTGCAGAGGGCTTATGTGAGAAAAATCTTAAATAGCCAACCCAAATACCATCACATCTGTTCAGAAGTGTCAGCTCTGTGAGAAACAAGAAACAAATTAAATTGTTTCTTTTGAACATGTCCGAGCAGTTCAGAAAATTGAAAATGCTGGGGGAAAATGAGATCTCAGGAAATAATTGGAAGAGAAATTTCAATGACAATATTCTGAGGGTAGTGCAGAGTGAGCAGCCTCTCAGGCAGTCCCATAGCTTGAGATCTCTCTGATTATTAATAAATACCTGTAAAAACAATCAGAGGAAAAGTTCTGGGGTTTAATGTGTTCGGTAGATTTTGCATAATGCATCTCAAATATCTGCAGAGCTTTTGGAAGACAAGCAGCCCTGTCTTGAAGTCATTGAGTTTTGTCATGCTTTAGTTTTTAGAGTTTTCTGTTTGTTTTTCCTGAGCAGCATCCTCACCACTCTCTGAAGGAGGAGGTGTCTGATGTTGTCCGTCAGAAGAAGAAATACCCGAAGAAGCCCAAACTGGAGTGTGTGGTGACCCCTCAGCCCCTGGCTGAACCCTTGCCTGTGCTCAGCAAGAGTGATATCAAACAATATGACTTCCACAGCTCTGATGAGGATGAGTTCCCCCAGGTAACCACCAAAATCTCAGTGTACACAAGGCAAAAATTCCAGTTAGCAGACATTTGGCCAGTCTAGCTTGTCCCAACTCTGAACATATTTCAAAGCTCCTTGTATAAACTGAGTTTTCCTTCCAAGCTGTACTTTGCTATATAAACACTGCAGTTCATGCTGTATAAACACAAACTTTTATCATAAATACAGTTATCCAAATGTGGCAGTTGGGAGAATGATGTTGTTTTCTGGTCTAGGTACCCTCACCAGTGTCAGAAGCAGAAGAAGAAAATGATCCTGATGGACCTTGTGCTTTCAGGAGAAGAGCAGGATGCCAGTATTATGCTGTAAGAATATGCAATGTTATGCTGTGCTGTTGGGTTTAGTGGTGGTTTCTTTAAATTTAGGTTGGCACAGTGCTAATGTTGGAGTTCAGTTCCCACTCTCACCACCTAAGCTTTGATGCTTTGGGGAGTCTGAAGACAATTGCAGCAACATTCCCTGTTCTGCTTGGCTCTGAAGGGTCCAAGCTGAACTTCCCACTTGCTCAGAATTCATCATCCTTTCTTTTTTCTCTTAGCCTGTGAGTTAATTACTTTGCCAAAAGATGTTGAGATGACAGAAAACTTTTTATTTTCTCCAACTTTTCCGTTGCTGCTTGAAGCAGAATATTTAACAGCATAAATATTAAAGTGTATTTTTTAACTACTGAAGTAATTCTTGGTTAAATCAACATAAAACCACATGTTCTATCCTAAAACCTGTGCGTGATAACCAGCAGTGCCCTAATCAAAGTACCCTTTGAGTATAAAATTGCCTTTTCTTTCTTCACAGCCTCGTTTGGACCAAACAAATTCTTCGTATGAAAGCCCAGAATTGGCAGAATTGGACAAACTGAGGTTCAGGCATTGCCTTACAACCCTTACAATCCCAAGGAGATGTATAGGATTTGCAAGGAGGAGGATTGGCAGGGGTGGAAGGTACAGTTGGGTTATTTTTAATTCTTCATTCCCTTTTAAAGGATTAAAAGTCTTAAAAAGAGCTCATGAACCTAATGATTTCCTTCCTCCTCTTCAATCAGGGTTATCATGGACCGAATATCCACAGAGCATGATCCTGTCCTGAGGCAGATTGACCCGGAAATGCTGAACAGTTTTTCAAGCTCTTCCCAGACTTTAGACTTTTCTTCTAATTTTTCACGGACCAATGCTTCCAATAAACATTGTGAAAACAGACTGTCCCTTCCTGAAATCCTAAGCAATATCAGATCATGTCGACTGCAGTGTTTCCAGCCCAGGCTACTCAATCTCCAGGACAGTGATAGTGAAGAATGTACCTCAAGGAAAGCAGGGCAGACTGTGAATAATAAAAGAGTCTCTGCAGCATCTGTAGCTTTATTGAACACCAGCAAGAATGGCATATCAGGTAGGCAAGGATTTGGCTTCTTCTGGGATTTAAAATGCTGAGTTTTGGGGTTTTTCTTTGTAGCTGGACTGATGAGATCTGCAGCACTGGTGGGGACCTAACCACAGCTACAGCCTGATTATTTTGTATTTCTTAAAACATACAGAGACTTCCCACAAACACTGCTTCCTCCTGCTTTGCTTCCATTAGGATTTGAAGTGCTGGATTCAGACATTATTCAAAGCAGGGATTCTGCTCATATGAAGAGTTGTTTAGGTCTAATTGAGTCTTAATTGCACTAATTGACATAACCTTGTTTAGGGGTAGAAGAATGCTCTTCATGAATGCAAAATAAAGCTGGTGGTTTCTTGGGGAGGGTGGGTGTGGCTCATTTTTGTTGGCAGTTTTAATTTTTGACCCAAACAAATGTGGGAAGTTCCTTAGTGCCCTGAGCAGGCATAAAAAGGTCTGAAAATGGTAAAAATGCTGATAGTGAAAGCATCCAGTGGTGAAAAAAGCTTAAATTAGGCAGTGTTTGCCTTGCTTGCTTCATGAACTGGAGTGCAGTGGCTCAAGTTTTAACACTGCCACTTCTTTATAATCATGAGGGAGTGCTAATGATATGGTGCTCCAAAAATCTGAAAAATGTGAGATGCAGCAGATGAGATCCCCTACAACAGCAAGCACCTGAGCATATCCCTACTCCATCCTGTATTGTAAATCAGGACAATTAAAAGAATAGACTGACTCTGAATTCCATCATTTCTGTGGTTTTAGACTGTTCCATCTTTCTCAAAGCTGCAGGAATGGGTATTTATCCTCCAATAATGTGTCTCTAGAATTCCTGGGTTCTGTGAAATTGTTCTAACAGAGGCACAGAATATTTATTCCAGCTCAGTACTTCCCAAGCCTCTCAGTATGGTCATTGTAGCCTTTAAATTGTTCTCTGCCATGAAAAGATTGGCACAGGAGCTTTTTCCTGCTGCATGAAAAAAAACCAGATCTAATGCATTATATATTTTATATCATCATTTTTTGAAAGGCCTTGAAGGCCTGAGGAATCCCAGCTGGGGCAGAAAGGGGCAGTTGAGTGTGATGGGATTATTGATAAACACCAAGAGGTGGTAAAGAAATAACTGAAAAATGAATCAAACCAAATCTGATGGATCTAAGCCACTTCTTGGAGGAATAGTAATAAACTTGTGGTATAATTTTAGAAATCATCTGAGGAATACATTTAAATTAAATGGAAATCCCTCAGTAGTTGAAGCAAATTATGCATGGAATTTATGGTTGGGGAGGACCTTTTTTGTCACAGATTTGAATTACAAACCAGATCCTGCAGTTCTGGAACAGGATCAGACACAATAGACAACAGAATTCTTCCCCAAATAACTGAACCAGCAAGAGGCACTGCTGTTGGATTTTCTCACTAGCAAATAGGGAATAAATTTTAAAAGGGCTGGTCAGAGTCTGCTTGTGCATTAAATGAGCACAGGCACCATCACTGCATTTATTGAAGTCATTCTCTTTGGGAAGTGATTGTTGAAATCTGTTAATTTTACAGCTGATTTGATATTCCCTCCAGAGGAAATGGTGGCAGTACTTGAACTGGTTGTTTTTATTTTTGTTTTAGAGAGAACTGGGGACTTGCTTTGATTTTTGGTGCAGGAGAATATTGAAAATTACCTGCGTTTTTCCCTGTATTAGTAAAGCAACTCTGATATTTCTTCAAATGCGCTGTACAGACAGATTTGGTTTTTTTTTTATTTGAAAAGCCTGTGACTAGACTTTTCTTCAAAATATCTGAGTGCATGAATCAAGTACCAATTTTTTGGAGCTGAATTATTTTCTTGCTCATGTTGTAAACGCTGCAAATGGGAAAAGCCTGTCCCTGGAGGGAGGTCAGCTACACATGATGCTGTTCCCAGCTCTGAAGGGTTTTGTTTGTGGAACAGACTTTTACTTTTTAGAGGTATTTTTCCCCCAGCCTTAAAGCAGCACCACTTTGGGGGCAGCCTGCAAGCTGATCTTTGGTTGAAGCCTTCAGGTCCTGAGAGAAGTGACATAATCCAAACCTTCCAAGGAGAGGGGAGCCTGGAGGTGAAAGCTGAAGTGATTTTTTTTCCCCTCTTGTGATGCAGTTTTTCAGCCCAGTCAGGCTCTGATAAAATAAAAACTCCCCTGAAGCTGCAGAGCTTTTAACCCTGACCTCAGAGGCTGCCTTAGGACATGGTCAAAGTTTGCTCTTTTATTCCCTCCAGGACCTTCCAAGGGTTTGATTTGGCAGAAGTAAATGATATTTAATGTGCTAATGAACATCTGCTGGTTTCTAACAAGGTGAACAGCTGAGCTCAGCTTGGCCACTAGATAAATACCTGAAATTCAGGCACATACAGGCAGGGTAAGGGAATATTGAATTCTGGATTACCTTCCCTGTATCCTGTTATAGAGTATTCCATGACTTTGTGGTCTGTGACAAACTGGGAAGGAAAGGGGATTGACAGCATGAAATCTCACCTTGTTCTTCCACAGCTTTCTATAAAACAAAGCACATTTTCTGGGATTTATTACCTCAGAACTTAAAAATAGAAATATATGTAATATTGCATAATGCTGTCCTTGGCCCTGGTGCTTTCAGCAATGCCATGTGCTTTGTGAGGGAATGTAGCAGGCTGAGCTGTTTTAACTTGGAATTCAATTCTAGGTAGGAATCTGCAGGAGGAACAAAGTAAAGCTCAATGCAAAACAAACTTCGGTTGGAAATTATAATATTGCTAGAGTTTCAGAGGACTAATTTTTAAGTAATTGGACTTAAGAGCTTTCCTAACGTGGTTGAAACCTGCTTTAATAATGTAGCAGTAAAGAAGAAGTTTCACTTCTAATTTTTAAGCAGTCCTAATTCTGGTATTTTCTCCCAATGGAATTTCAGGACATCCCTGAGTACTAAAAGCAGTAAATGGAAGAGCCAAACTTTGCAAGATGGATAATTCTGTGTTTTAATGTTAGCTCAGTGTCCTTTGATAAGATATTCCTGAGAATCCAGGTGTTTGTGAGGTGCAGCACAGCTACAGTCCTGGAAAAACAGAGTTGAGGATAAAGTGTTGAAATGTATTCATGGGAATCTTTGAGAAGCAAATTTTCTCCTTACTCACTCCCCAGAGAACTCAGTTCCTGGTTAACTGCACACAGCTCAGGTTTTAGCAAGAAACCCCTGTCAGTATTTTCAGATTACCAAGTGTGCAGATTCTTTAGGGGGAGAATATTAAAACCAGCTTTTCTAGCTTCATTCCCTTCATGCATTGGGCCTGTGAAATTACTGGGGTGGCAACAACCTGGTTCTCAAAAATAAACTTCTTGTGCCAGCCCTAAAACAATAAATTGGCAGAGAAAGGCTCCCATGCCAGACATGTGCTTTCCTCAGAATCCATTCTGCTGCTGGGAAAGGGACAGCAAGGGGCTGTAGGAAGGGAAATTGTCCAGGAATCCTCTGCCAGTGTTCACTGGGAGAGAAGACACCCAGCTCAGCCCAGGGTACTTTGTTCTCAGCTCTGATTTTTAGGCTGTGCTTCTTTCCTGAAAGCCAGGAAAATAATTTCTCTTAGGCTTTTGCCTAAAGCTACTGAGGGTAAAACCACCAGAGATAGAAACGGCTTAAAAGCAACAAAAGCTCTGAATTCTTTTGTTACAAATTGATTCCATGTAAGAACACAGCAAACAAACACAGTTTGAGCTCTCCTTTACATAATCTGTGAAGAATTTGGGTGCATCTCATGTGATTTTTGTCATCTTCAGCCACCTGTTACCCACCTTAGCTGCGCCTTTGCCTTTTCCACGCGGGTGTTTTGTGTAACTGAGGCTCCTTTCTTTCCATAGTCACAGGGGGGATCACAGAGGAGCAGTTCCAGACACACCAACAGCAGTTAGTGCAGATGCAGAGGCAGCAGCTAGCCCAGCTGCAGCAGAAGCAGCAATCTCAGCATTCCTCCCAACAGACACATCCAAAAGCACAGGTACTGCTCCCACCCTGCATGTCCTGACCCTTCCTTTTGTTCACAGGGCTGCTCGTCCCCACCGACCAAATGTGACACCCCAGCAGATGTGGGACATTGCACAGGGAATTTAAAGCACTTTGCTCAGGGGTTTTTTAATAAGTTGGCTGTGTTTTGTAAGCTGAGTAAGAGACTTTGTAGATGAATGTGTTACCTGCTTCCACAGAGTTACCGGTGTAAAAATATCAGGGTGTGCTCTCAGCTCTTCCTGTTTTCACTGGTTTTGTCCTCCTGTCTGTAAGTGCTCTGAAGAGACTTTGTTAAAATTACCTTCTGAGGTAATGTGTTCTGTTATGCACAGATGTCCAGGGAGCACTAAAAATTGGTATCCCTGAGAGGAAAAAGAGAGCTTTGCATATTTGCATACTCTAGCTTTTAAAAGAATCCCATTTTTTTCTCTGGAATCCCTTGCAAGGGAAAAATGTTTTCCCATTGTTAGTTTTCTGTTAGCTTCTTCCCAATAAAATATAAAAGCTGTTACTGTTGTCTCTTACTAGGAAAGTTTCTATTACTTTGAGCATTTTCTATCTAATTGCTTGTGCTGGTTGTCCCTTCCCCTCAGTGTTTTCCACTTCAATTAATCAGGGATTCTGTGTTGGCAGATACTGATGACATTTTTTGTAAGTGTAAAGACATGGTGCCAAAATATTTGAACAAAACAAATGAATTTTGGATCTTTAAAGCACTTCAAGCTTCTGTGCAAAGTCATTTTCTCAGTTAATATAAATTGAAATTGCAGAGTTAATGTTCTTTCCAATGAGGATGGTGAATCTTTCCAGTAGAAACTGGACTAACAAACTGGGATTCCAGAATGTGCTGGGCAATTATTGGGGCACAAATCAGAGACTGGAGGTACCACAAATACTGAGCATCCCTGAGATTTACAGCTGCAGAGCATTTGCTGCCTGGAGACAGAGCAGAGAAGGTTTAAGACATGGTTGTTTTCTTAGAGGAAACATCTCCAAACCTAGGGAATCCTGTGTGGTTTGGGTTGGAAGTGACCTTAAAGCCCATCCAGTTCTTTTAGGGACACCTTCTACCATCCCAGGCTGCTCCAAGCCCTGTCCAGCCTGGCCTGGGACACACCCAGGGATCCAGGGGCAGCCACAGCTGCTCTGGGCACCTCTGCCAGGGCTTCCCCACCCTCCCAGCCAGGAATTCCCAGTTCCCCATCCAGCCCTGCCCTCTGGCACTGGGAGCCATTCCCTGGCTCCTGTCCCTCCATCCCCTGTCCCCAGTCCCTCTCCAGCTCTCCTGGAGCTCCTTCAGGCCCTGCCAGGGGCTCTGAGCTCTTCCCAGAACCTTTCCTTCTCCAGGCTGAACAGCACACAGCAAGAGTGATTTGTTGTGCGGAGAACTGGCCTGGCTGCATTGGGCAGCACTTGTTTAACCCATTTGGACACTGATTCCCAACTTCTCATCGCTCTGGTGACACAGAAATACTCAGTGTTGTGCTGCATTAGGTCACATGTACGAGCTGTATTTATTTATTTCCTTTACTTGTGCAGTGTAGCAATCCTAGGGCATATTTCAGTTTGTGCTTGGCTGATTGAGAACCACCTTCTCCTCTTCCTGCAGGGCTCCAGCACCTCTGACTGTATGTCCAAAACCCTGGATTCAGCCAGTGCCCACTTTGCTGCCTCTGCAGTGGTCAGTGCCCCGGCCCCTGGGCGCAGCGAGGGAACCAAGGAGCAGAACACCAGCCACAACAGTATCAATGGTGTTGTCCAGCCTTCAGGTGAGCACTCCTTGAAAATCCTGGTCTGGAATGAGCTGAGAATATCAGCTGCTCTTCATTATCAGCTGATTTTATTGCTGATTTCTAAAGCACTAGTAAATAACAACAAAAAAAGTCAAATCCGTTAGTTGTGGGTGTTTTAAGTATTGTTCTCTAAAGTACTTTGGAGCAGTGGTTTGAATCGTGGAGTATCCTGAGTTGGAAGGGACCCACAAGGATGATTAAAGTCCCAACTCCTTGCCCTGTACAGAACAGCCCCAAGACTCCCACCCTGTGCCTGAGAGCCTTGTCCAGTAGATGGTGTTTAAATGGATATAAAACCACCAAGTGCTCTTTACTTGAGCAGTTTGCTTTTCCTTTGGTAGTCTTTATCTTCTACTCATCTGTTCTGATCAAGTCTGAATGACAACATTTTAAAAGCAGTGGGAGTGTGTAATGAAAGAATAAATCAGCTACTTAAAACATTTAAGTACTTTGGGAAGGAAATGGAAAAGTTGATTCATTTTTTGGTTGTTACCTCGCTTGTATATTCAGCCAAAACTGTACTACCCAACCTTTACTGGCAATTCTTCTGACATCACTGTAAGCCTCAGATTTCACTGCATTTAGGATTTGTCCCAAAAAGTGCAGCCATGGGCACTGAGTGCCCCCTCCCAGCCCTCCTGTGGTGCTGCTTGTGCTGGTGCCTCTCCACAATGCCAAGAGGCAAATGGGATTTGGGCTGCCAAGACAAAGAAGAGGCTTTTAAAGTAATTTGTTGTTTTAGCAGCTAATGATGTGATTAGTTTTATAGACCTTCTGCCAGGCTGGGTTAATGATAATATGAAATGAATAGAGGGAGAAAAAACACGACTGAATAAAATCAATAAACTGGAGCAGTTCCAGGGTAGAGAGAGAGAGAGATCTGTGTGTAATTCTGGGTTCATATCCAAGAGGCCAGTGCTTTGAGGGGGGAAGATCAGGCACATGGGGTGGCTACCTGGAACAGAGGATAGACAAGATGAGGAGGATAAAGTGGGTTTTTACTAAAGGCCTTCAATAGATTCACCTTGGGCACTCAGCAGCCTCTGAGGGGCTGCACCTGAGGTGGATAATGGTCATGAGTTTCTCAGGTAATTATTATAAGTTTGGTCCATTTACATATCAGGGGTTAATCCTCCAATTACAACTTCAGGTACTGAAGACATACTGCTCCCCACAACAGTTTGCTCCAGTTTGCTCCTCCCCGACTCACTTTTGTTTACACTTTTCAGGGCCTGAGGCACTCAGGTGTCCTTGAGTTTCAGGCCTGGAGTGTGGACAGGATTTTTGGAGCCTGAGAGAGTTTTCAGCCTGGCAGTGGCTGATCTGTGTGGGAAAGTCTTTTGGGAAACTTCTCTTTGAAGGACTGATTTTTGTAAATAGGTTTTGGCTCTCAAAACAATGTCCCACAGCTGTTCTGAGTGGGTTTTTCTCTTGTCCCACCAGTGGCACCAGAGGTGGTTCCTTTGGGCAGTCATGGTGACCTCTATGGGAACATCTGATTAAAAGGGTAAAAACCCCTAATAAAAGCTTCAGCCTCACTGGGATCAAACCTCACTGCTGTGGTGTGAATCCACTCTGCTGATTCGTGTCATTAACAACACTGGAGAGATTGTTTTTTCTGAGTAAAATGGGAGAACAGCAGCTGACAGGCTCTGCAGTTTTAGAGTTACATACTAAAGCAGTGTAGGATCTGAAAAATATGAAAACTAAACCTAAGGCATCAATGGGAGTGTGCCATGCTACCACTTCTAAATTTTTCCATTTTGTGAATCTGTAAAATAAGGACATGAATGCCTTGCACACTCAAAGCATTACCCTTGAGTTTAACCTTTGGCTTTTCATCTAAGAAATGTCACCTTTTTAACACCCACCATTTATTCTGCTTAACAGGAACCTCCAGAACTTTGTACTCCACCAACATGGCTTTATCATCCAGCCCAGGGATCTCAACTGTACAGCTCGTAAGGACAGTTGGCCACAGCACCACAAACCACTTAATCCCAGCCTTGTGCACGAGCAGCCCTCAGCCTCTCCCCATGAACAATTCCTGCCTGCCCAGCACCGTGCACCTCAACAACGTCAGTGTTGTGTCTCCAGTCAATGTTCATATCAATACACGGACTTCAGCGCCCTCGCCAACAGCCTTAAAACTCGCCACAGTTGCTGCCAGCATGGACAGAGTGCCAAAGGTAACTCCCAGCAGTGCCATCAGCAGTATAGCAAGGTGAGTGGGGACAGGGCTGCAGCCACTTGTGGTTGGAATCATGGAATTGTTGGGGTTGGAATGGGCAAAGGCAGAGTGCGAGCCTCGCGTCGTCGGAGCAGAGCGCTGGGTGCTGCCTCAGCAGTGCCTGCCTGGGCACTTCCAGTGCTCCACTGCTTTTTCCATGAGGAAATCCTTCCTGATGTCCCAGCTGGCCCTCCCCTGGTGCAGCTTTAGGCTGTGTCCTCTCTGTAGTTCTGTAGTTCTGTGCTGGAGGGAAGCTCTTCCAGCTGTGAGAGGCTTCCCAGCGCCTTCAGCCTCCCAGGAACACACTCTGCACCTTTGTTGTGGCCATGGCAAACAACAAGAGCTGATGTTGCAAATTAACCCCTCCAGTAACTTACCCTGCCTTTAGGCACCAGTAGTTTTGGTCAGCTTCTACTGGGTTTGAATTTTAACCATTTTCTTTGTCCCTTCTCATGCAGCATTTTCAGGTAGATTCTGTCAAACTCTCCTCATGTTCCCTCTAAATCACTGTGTACCAATATTGTAAGGTACAGGCTGGCACGTATATTTTTTATATTTACATACGGATGTATGTGTTACATATTTATGTAAAACACGAATGAGAAAAGTGACAACCTGTCACTTACATATAAAATCATAATTCATAATTGTTTAGGTTGGAAAAGACCTTTAAGATCATCAAGTCCAACCATTAAGGTGTTTATTCTCACTGAACAGCAGCATTATCATTTTATAATAATATTATTAAATAATACAGTGTTACAATACAATAGTATGTGTTACAATCCTTTTATTTCAGGATATGTAGATGATGTTTCATAGGAGTGGCAGGAGCTTTGCAGTTGGCAAATTTTTCTGAACATGGCAATATTTGGACTTTGTCCCTCCTGGATTGTGTTTTCTCGTGGTGTTTCAAAAAACAGAGTCATGTTTGTGAATTGGTAAAGTGAGAAATGGATATTAGTAAACAAGTAAAAAATTAATGCTAAAGCAGAATGGGCAGGGAATTACAACACTTGGTGCATTAACAGAGTAACTGATGCTAAGTTACCATCCAGACTTTGTTCCTTCAGAAGGGCTTTTTGGAATTTAATCCATAATTTAGGCTGGAAATGGAGAGTTAAATGCAATAACCTTGCAGAAGGGACTGCATTGTTGAATAACAGCAGCTGTTGAATGCAAATATTTACTTCCAAATCAAGTTTGTGGCGTGTGTGTTAAGCTTCCTACCTGGCCCAGGTACCAGCTGTGTGAAAATATGAAAGAAATGACTAAAACTGTGTGAGGAAATCTGTTCTGAGTGTGGGATCTGCCTTGCCTTGCAGAGAGAACCATGAACCAGAGCGCCTGGGCTTGAATGGCATCGCAGAGACCACAGTGGCCATGGAAGTGACATAACCTCCAAGCAGTGTCCCCAGCTGTGCCCTGGTGTGCTCCTTCCTGTTGCAGCTGAATGCAAAAACAGCACTCTGTGGATCACAGAGAACTCAGACAGACCTGAATGGACTCTGATTATATCGTGTATTAAGTCGATATATAATGTAAATTTTGTAAAATTGGGAAAATCACTACCTTGTAAAATAGTTTATTTGTATCATCAATATTATTTCTGTTACTTGAATAGTAGATATTCATCATCATGCTTTTGCACTTGAATTTGCAACTGAATGGATTAAAAAATAATTCTTTAATGGGATCATGAGCATGACATGAGATCCTGCATCACTTGTTTAAACTATTTATTTTGCCATGTTTACATTTTGTATCTTGTACAAATAAATGCAACTTTGTGTCTAAAAAAAAAAGTTAAAGATTCATAGCTAGGAAACAAAATTCTTGTAATTTTTTTCTAAAGGAAATGTAAAGTTTTCACTTGGTTCATTTTGTTTCACAATTTGACTAGATGGACTTTTTGGTAAATACTTTAGTGGCATTTCACTGTCAAATATGAAGTTCAAGGCAAAATAGTATTTTCTATTACTGTGCAGGGGAAAGGGATGGATCGATACATGCAAATTTAATGTAGTAACTCACTTTTCCATATATTTTGAATGTATATTTCTATTTATAATACCAGTTTATAAAAAATAATTACACAAGAGAGGGAAAAAAAAACCAAACCAAACCACAACTGACTAGGAAAATTATGCATCTGGCACATCTCCAAATGTGCAGATCAGAAAAAATTCTCACCTTGATGCCATTTTATCCGAAGACTGCGTATTTTAACCAGCTTTCAAACCCTACCACACCACACAAAAGGATATTTTACCAGGTATGTATTGCATTCTATATCATTGCAATAATTCATTATTGGATGTCTAGCTATCGAGCCATCCCAGGGGGAGGGGGTGGGAGGGTTGTGACAAGATTGTCTTTTCAATTTTGGAGAGTTTTCCTGTGGCTACAAGGCAAGTAACGGGTTGGAAAAAGTCTGACTGTAAGCGTTGGACACCTTGGTAGTGTAGTGTTTTAGTGACTTTTTTTATACGGTTCTTGTACATTAGATACGTGTAGTGGTGTTTCCGAATGTTTGTTTATGCACTAGTTCAGACAACTTTCCCTGTTACTTGTTCTTGATAAGTGAAAACTGCAGGGAAATAAAAATACATATCAAAACCTGGCCATGGTGCATATGTGGTTATTTCACAGTGTGCAAGTTCCAGAGGGACTCTGGTTCTTTGATGGCAGCATATGCACTTATTTCCACAAGGTTGCAGTTTGTGTGCTAGTTCTGTGCTAAGGGAGGGATGGGGCTGGGAGATGGGAGCTGGGAAAAGGAAAATTTCTTACCCTGCCAGAGAAATGGGGTGAACTCTTGTGCTGGTTTGTTCTCCACCTTTGGATGTTTCTGTATTGCAAATCCCAGGATCACTGAGGTTGGAAGGAAGCTGGAGATGTTGTTTAGTTCAGGCCCACCCTCCCAGGAAAATCTTGTCTATGTCATGCAGTCAGTGTATTTTCCATCTTAGCTTTCTATATATAAAGAACTATTTTTAATCCAAGCTGTGTTTAAACCTGTTTTGTCTTATAGTGTGCGAGTGAAAAGTCCTGGCAGCTACAAACACTTGCAGAGCTTTAAATCCTGGGAGCTCATCACAAACTCAGATGTCTAAAATGACCTGGTTTTTTTTACTTAACTGATGCTCTATTTTTATTCCATATGATGTCTGCAGGGAGAGGTGAGGATAGATTATTCCTGTTGGGAGCAGAGGAACCCACGGCGCTGCCTTGGTCAGGTGAGGGGTGGTGGCAGCTTGGGGGGCACCTGTGGCTTCACTGGGATTGCTGCTCCCTGAAAATCCCTCTTTATTTGATTTTTTCAGCCTTTTCTGCAGAGCTGGGCTCATTACAGGGAGTGGCTGATAGTCTGAAGTATAAATGAGTATTTTTTTTTAAAGAATTGTTGAAAATCTGAGTCTGTAAAAGAAAAAAAAATATTCTCCTTGATAGCTAGAAATAACCTTGCTTCACTACCATCCCCAAAACCCTTTGGAGGCTTAATGAAAATGGGAAGTAATTTCCTCTGCAGATTGAAAGCTGTACACTTAGCATGGACTCTCCTCACTACAAAGATCTTTTTCAGTGGATCATTTTCAGGGAAAATTGGCCAAAAGATGTCTCTGAGATTGCTGTGTATCTCTGATTTTGGATAGTCTAATCCTCATCTAATTACTTCAAAAACCTTTAGCTGGAGCTTCGAACTTTTAATGGATTCTGGGAAAATGTGAGGTGCAGAGAAAGATTCCATAAACTCCCAAGAGGCTTTGATGGTAAGTGCCAGATGTGGAATGGCTTTAATTTAAAGGATTAGTGGTGATGGAACCTTCTGTGAAGCAGAACTGGAATAGTCACTGCAGGATTTCTGTGTGCCTCGAGTGGCAGGAAAAGGGGAGGAGTGGTGGATGATGCTGCAGGCCATGGAAATCTTCATTCTAAAGAAGGAAAAAAGAGAAAGGGAAGGGTCTGGTGCCATAAAATGCTTTGTCCAGCTGGGAATGCCACTGACTGAGGTGGTTTTGTGCTGTTCGATTTGAATTCCCTTTTTTGTGCATCTCTGCAGCAGGATTGGAATTAGGGATTTCTGTTGTGTATTGGGAATTTCTTTCAGGTGTGAATGTAGAATCCTGTCTTACCTACAGCAATTTTTGCTGGACTTCACACCACATGCAGAGTTTTGGATGTCAGGAACTAGAAAAAGCTGGTTCTTAGTCTCTAATAAGATTTATATTTATGTCTGGATTGACTGGAGTTCTGGAGTGTGTCATCCCAACAGGCTCCCTGGATTTGCCTGCAAGAGAAACAGTTTCAAAGCTCACTTCCACGTTTCTGCTGCTTTGAGGGGTTTGCAACATTCACCCTAAAACTGGAAAGACTGGCAGTAACCTCGGTGAGTTACAGCGAGCAAAGTGCAAGACAGAAGGAACACGGGGGGATTTTTCCCCAGTAAATTGGGTGAGCTGTGAAGATCCAAGTGTTTCCATCTGAACAGAGGAACGGGGAAAATAATTACTGCTGATCCAAGCAGCAAATATGTGGGGAACATTGGCTGTGTGTGTTCCTTTTAGCACGGGGGGGATGTGGAGGCCCCTGCTCTGCTCTGGGTGGGTTGTGCCATCCTGCTGCAGTGACAGGATCCAAAATGCCCTGAGGTGAGGACTGAACAGAACTTTTGCTTCTGAAGTGCCTTGCAGGAGGAAAAGGGAGGTTCAGGATACGTTCTCAGTGATTTGCTGTATCTCTCAGTGCAATCTCTGTGTCCTTTAGATTATTTTTAATGGTTTAATCTCAAAAAATTCACGAGCACACATATGAGTTAAATTTTGCTATGAATTTAACTCAGTTTATCAGTTGGTATTGTAACTTAGGAATTCCAATTTAGATAAAAACAAAGGAAATTAATGTGGCTGAAATAGGACTAAAATCTGAAAACTAATAGGGAGCAACACTGAAGTAACCCCAATCACATTTGGAATCCCAGAATGGTTTGTGTTGAAAGGGACCTTAAAACACCTCTGCTGCAGCCAGGGTCACCTCCCACCGTCCCAGGCTGCTCCAAGCTCCATCCAGCCTGGCCTGGGACACTCCCAGGGATTTGTCCAGCCACAACTTCTCTGGAAAATCCATTCCAGGGCCTCCCCACCCTGGCAGCCTTACAGCTTTCCTGAAGTTAGGATTATTCCTATGACCAAACAGTAAATTCTGTTTGGTCCAGCCTGCCTTCAATCCATGGCACTTTGGTTTAACTCCAGCACAAGTGCCATTACCCAGGGAGAGGAGGATGAAGAAGAATCACAGCAAGGAGCAGAGGAAGGAGGGAGGCAATAACCGAGGCAGGTACCAGAATTCGTAACAGATCAAACCAGCCTGGATCTTTTCTGTCTGGCAAGGACGCCCAGGGCAGCAGCGTTCCCCTCCTGCTGCTGCTCCCGCCGGGCACAGGGACTGCAGTCACCGCTGGAAGCGACACCAGAAGGTGGCATCAGCTGCCTGCGATGCTCCTTAACTCTTTCTGCATCTCCACGGAGCCGCTGTGGTTTGAGGGATTGGGTATTTTTAGTGCTTTCCTGCCCATTCGGTGTTTTTATGGTTGCTTTATAACTTCCTGTGAAGTGAAGACAACAGTTTGGGTTTTTTGTTTGTTTGGGGTTTTTTTTGTTTTGTTTTTGTTGGGTTTTGTTTGGGTTTTTTTGGTGGGTTTTGTTTGTTTTTAGGGAGTTTTTTGTTTGTTTGTTTTTGTTGGGTTCTTTTCCTAGTTACAGCCCTTTTATTTAGGTGATTTATCAACCCAAATCTAAAGATGGTAACTTGGAAAAAGTGTTTTGTGTTCTCACTAATGGCCTGAAACGTTTTGCTGTTTTACACAGTGGTAAAATCGATTTCTTTATTTTGAGCAAACCTATTTTTTAATTTAGCTGGGTTAACACAAAATACATGACTCTGCATAACGTGAATAACTTATACAGAGGTTGAGATTTATGAGTGTACTTTACATTTTTTTAAGTGAGTGTATATTGAAGTGTCTTGCAAATGAGAAACAATTCCTGCCAGCACAGCCCAAGCACTTTCTCATGGAGTATCTTTGGAGTCCAAACTTCTGTGGAGGTCTGAGAAAGGAACCCCTGTGCTCCTGGTCCCAGAGGAAAGGAATCCCACAGAAATCCTCACCTGTCTGATCCAAGGAGATGTTTGGGCTGGGATCTCTTCCTGACAGTGTCAGTGGTGCAGCTCTTGTTCATTTTGCTGTGGAATTTTCCCCCTGCCTGGCCCAAAGTTCCTGTATCCTCCTGAGCTGTGGCTGTGTCTCCGTGCCTTTGATGATCCCTGGGGATGCAGATCAGATCATTTCTGACCCTCAGCTCCTCCTGGCTGCCTCCTCAGCACTTCCCAGCTCATTTTTCCCTCTTCTCCAGCCTGCCTTTATTTATCTTCATTCCTGCCGAACACTTCTATGCCCTGCCGTGGCAGGCATTCCCCGGTGCACCCTCCGCCTCTCCCGGCATCCGTGGGACATTAACTACGGGTGACATTTAAAACTGCCTTTTGTCGTGGGGATCCCACCCTTTTGGTCCCTCCTGGGAGAAATCCTTTAGCTCCCCTTTCCCCTGAGCCACATCCGAGCGCAGATGACACAAAGATATCAAATTTCCTGCCTGTGGCCGCCGGGATCGATGGCGTGTGCATTAACGCTGCTCTCCCCGCTGCCAGCCAGCGCCGGGCTCTGCTCCTTGCACGGAATTGTTCAGCACAGCAGAAATTCCACCTTGCTGCTCCCTCCCCGAGCCCGTTCCTGGAGCCCACAAGCAGGGAGAGGAAGCAGTGGCGATGCTGAAATGTTGCCTCGTTTCTGTGGGATCACCTCTGTCACCTGTCCCCTTCTTGTTTCTCCTGCAGCCTCAATGCCTTTGGCTGTGCTGGTGGTTCCCCCTGCAGAGAAATGGAATTTTGGTGTTCTTTTATGATCCCAGTCCTCCAGGAGGGCATTTGTTATTCCTTTGTTATTGGTTATTCTGATATCTTGGGGTGTTGTCTGAGGTTGGCTCAGCTGGGGAATTTCTTCAGGAAAAATCAGAACTTGCTGTCAAACCATGTCTGATCTGCCAGGGGGAGTTTAACTGGCGAGCTGGGGAAAAAGGAGGTAACATGCAGGTTCTCTTAGTTTTACCTTTGTGGTGCTGCTAGGAAGGCAATTTTCATACATTCAGGTGTAAACAAGCTCAGGAAAACGTGTATCTGAGTGGATTTCTTCTAAGTGTACAGCTGAAAAATGACATGGTTTGAGAAGCAAAAGAAATGAATGAATGTGAAAATTATGAAGTGTTTAAGGTCTGCTTTTCTGTATTTTCGTGGTTTTTACAAAGCAGGTTCCCACCAAAGTGTCCATCCCACCTGCAGGCACCCAGCCCAGCCTGGGAGAAGCTCACAGGCCCAGGGAGGTGCTGGATCACTCCCAAATCTGCCTGAAAATTCATGTTCCTACCAGGCTGCTTCACCTAATCTGGTAAGAAGTGGTAAAAAATAGCAGCAGCTGGGTGACAATTCAGTATTGTCTGCGCTCCAGACGATGTCACATTGTTTGTGACAAATCTGCTGAGAAAAGATGGCTCTCTGCATTCTTCCTGATGGCAGATTATACCTGCTCTAATAGAAAAATCGAGTTCTCCTTATCTCACTCCAAAATGAGCTCTCCATAATGGAGGAAAATAAGGATTAATTCATCCAAAGGCTTGTCTCTTATGACTAAGCCCCTACTTGTCATGACTAACAAATTTTAGTTATTCAGGGTAAAAGCTTGAAACATAAGAGAAATAAAAGGGATAATTGGTAATCCAGGGGAATAAATCCCATTATGTAATAATGGCTTATCACATGCTGCACATTGCTAACTCTCCCCCATGGAATTGCTTTTAAGAAGGGTGTGAGAGGCTTTGTTGCCAGCCTGCTCCTCACATCCACCTCAGGTAAGGGCTGGAAGAAAGGGAGATTTCCATCAAAATCCTGCAGAACTGTGCACTCTCATCTTAATTGTACAGCTGAGGGGAATTGAGTAAAACTCTGGTGGGAACAGGAACCAGGAGCTGCTGGTGGAGCCTGGGCCATGTCTGCAACTTCCCAGAAGACATCAGGGATGTTTGGATCCTTCTTTCAGCAGGAGATTCTTGTAGGGAGAAACTGATGCAGGGGGAGACTTCCTGTGGTATTTCAGACTGTTTCCAATCCTGAATACAGGGAAATAAATGACACAGAGTTGTGGGTGACTTTAGCAGGTAAGGAAGGAGAATTTTTAGGGAAGGAGGATGAGGGCAGCACCCCTGGAGAGGAGGAGGAGGAGGCTCCAGATGCTGCTTTTCCCAGATGCTGATTCACCGGCTGCAGCGTGACAAAACTCCTTGTAAACTGAGCAAGGCCAAGGCATCACCCAGAGGCTTCTGCTTTTCCTCCCAGGAATGAGACACGGAGTGATATTCCAGGAAGAAATATCCCTTAACCTGGTTATAGGTCTGGTTGTGTCAGAGGCAAAGGGAGAAAATGCTGAGGGGAGATGCCCAGGGCAGCTTTGGGAGGGGCTCTGTGGGAGCAAATCCAGAGGATCAGCACGAGACTGAGATGGAGATTAGAGCACCTTCCCTATGGAGACAGGCTGGGAATGCTGGGGGAGAAGGTTGTGGGGAGAGCCCAGAGCAGGCTTCCAGTATCTGGAAGAAGCTGGAGAGGGACTCAGGGGAATTTAGTTTAGATAGATGGAAGAAATCCTTCCCTGGGAGGCCCTGGCACAGGGTGCCCAGAGCAGCTGTGGCTGCCCTTGGATCCCTGGAAATGTTCCAGGCCAGGCTGGATGGGGCTTGGAGCAGCCTGGGACTGATGCCTTGAGAGGCTGCCTGGAACAGTGCTAAAGAAATAAAGGAGGTATTTATTAAAAATTAGAAAAGGGATACACCTTGGGCAGTAGAAGAGCCTGGCTGTGACTCCACTCAAGACCCTGGGCAATGAATTTTCACACTTTGATAAGTTTTAGTCCATTTCCACATTGGGGTCAATTGTCCAATTCCAGCTCCAGGTTATGCAGTCCCATTCCCCCAGGCTGCTCTCCTCAATTTGCTGCTGTTTGCACTTTTTGGGGCCTGAAGCTGCAACAGTGCCCTTGTTTCTGGGGCTGGGGAAGGATTCTTGTGTCTGAACTGTGAGGAGAACTGGCTCACACTCTGTAGGAATTTCAGAGCTAGGTACCAGTACAGATTCTGGAAAATAACAAGAGTAAAACTTAAGACATCAGCACAGTGGCAGGAGCAGGACTGGCAGCACTGGGTGATGTTTAGGGTCCTTCCTTGGATGATG
>VWYI01020789.1:0-14127 GCA_013399455.1 Anthoscopus minutus
AACAGAAAAAACAAGACCACAAGAACCAGGTATCAGAGGGCAGCTGACCAATCATATATCCTGAGGGGTGCATGCTCAGTGATTGGACAAGTTAGAGGCACCAATCAAATAATGCATGGTCACATGAATAGTAGTTTTAGAATCTATAAATAAGTGCATCATGTAAACAATAAAGGGCTTCTGTGAAATCATTTTGGTATGTTGTTCAGAGCTCCTGAAGATCCTGCAAGTTACACCACATGTTTTGGGCAAGTGTAGGCAAAACAACATCCTTAGCAGGGAATGTGAACAGCTATTACAGCTACATCTGCAGGAGAGCTCAGCAAGCTAAATGCAAAATTATGAGATCATGAGAGAAATACACAAACAAAACCACTGAAATACTCTTTGTAACTTAAAAACTGATTATATTTGTCACAATCCATATGTTTGTCAAATTCTTTGCTTTTATCAGAAGTGCAATTTTTCATGGAACTGCCTAAATTACAAACTTCAGATCAACTTTGATCCAGATAGTTGATTTTTAAAATAAATTATTGTGTATACTAATTTGCTAAAAGTTTTCAGGTTAGTCTCCTAGCAGTATTTTTTCAGTTTGGGCACTGCTTTATTTCAGGCTTTGTTTTTCAGTGCCTTGTCACACAAGACCTAGTCTTTACAGTCTGTTATTACTTCTTTAGCTTTGAAAAGCTCCATTTATCCAGTTTTCTGTGATTTCCTGTGTTACATGTGATGTCATTTTGTTATTTGTAGTATCATAATATTCAGTAATCATACTAATTTGACAGACACTATTTAAAGGGGAAGAGAAGCTGCTTCACTGCAGTGGCTGCAGTTGATACCAGCTGATCATCTCTGCTATCTCCAGCTCTCTATGACTGAAGAGGAGTGCAGCAATTCTACTGATGTTCTTTCCTGCATGTCCACAGGTCGAATGTAAAAGCAACTGTTGTTATCTCAGTAGAGCTCTGGGCATTGCAGAGCATGACCATTAAGACCATGCACTAAGAAACCTGCAAAAATGGATCTGATTGTCTCCTCTCGTTGAGCAGTTTCTTGGTTGGTTTTTAAGAAAACAATCAGTTGTTTCTCTTTTCTTTTTTTATGTGTGTTCTCTACCCCTTGGGGGATCACTTGTTTTCCTTTGTCATATTACATGTGTATATATTTAAACTGAAACAGGTACCCTGAGTTCAGCACATCTTGCCTGGAGATTGATGATGTGGGCTTTGGGCTCTGATGGTCCAGGGTGCAATGCCATGGGATATGTGAATGACAGCACATATTCAGTAACAGGTTATTTGGTACCTTCCCCTAGGTCATTTTTCATGTGTTTTTTTCCCCACATACTATTTTATTTACTTATATTAACTATAGAGGAAAAATGGGCTGATAGAATACCAGACTTCTTTGCAAGTCATTTATATTTCTCACAGCTTTCACCAAACACCTGGAAAAAACAGATGTCAATTAAAATGACAGGCTGGTAATGTGCTGAACACATCTTACCACCATTATCACGACCAAGATTCCTGTTTAGGCGCTGCCAAAAGGCAGTTTTGGTAATGGACAGCTTCTCCTGGTGACCTTGCCATTGGCACTGAGATTTTAAAAACATTTGAGGGTCTGGTAGCAATAGGATGTCACAGTGCTCTGTTGAATGGCCAAGTAAGACATCATCTGTTCATCTTGTTAAATATATGCTTAAAGAAAAATGATGCAACCAAACTGAATTACTAAAGTTTAGGGTTTATTTAGCATATTATTGAACAGTTTTCCAGTTTCTGCTTTGTGAATGAAGATACTATAAGAAAAATATCAACTAAATTATTTTAACATAATACAAAGCTGAGGAACTAAATGTACATGAAAAAGCTGAGGATATTGTAAAAGTCCTTTCTAACAGGATGGTTTGCTAGGGAGCTGAAATGAACTCTGCAGCACCTGGATATTTGCTAGCATGGGTTTTTAAAGTAATAGAGAGAGGCTCTAACATACACAAGTTACAGATAGGTGATAAAACTATAAAAACACAGCCAGGAAACATCAGAGATGAGTATTTTCCTATCAATTTCTGACATAATCTCCATTATTCAGATGTTTTTCTTCAAGGATGGGGGATAGAGGTCTGAAGTTCTGTTGCAAATTCCTGCTGGCAGCAACAAGTTGGTGCTCCTGTAGTGATTTCTCAGTCTTTCTTTCCATTAGCTATGAGAGGATAAGCCATGCAATATTTAATTCAGAATTAGCAGCACTGCTGATATGTTTGATGTTTCTGGCACCCTGCTGGGACCTGGTGTAACTGGCTTTTTTGGTGTGTGTGGGTGAAGAGGCTCACAGTCTGTGTGACATTAGCTCCCCTGTTGATTTAGTTTCATTTTCTATTTTTCTGACTTGTTCAACTGCCTGTAATGATGTTGAAGTATTCTTCTGATCTTTGTTTCCACGTGTTCACTAAACACAGTTCTAGAAAGACTTTATGCCGAAGGAACATTCAGAGCGAGCGGCAGCTCTCTGATTCATTTAAAAAATCATTGGATTTGATTGAGCCTTGTTTATAATAACCTCTACTGAGAGAGCATCTGCTGGGAACTTAGTACAAAAACTCTGACCAGTAAAATCCGTTCAGGAGAATTACACGAGTCCTACTTTGGACAGCAAGTACAGACATGCACCTATTGTTACATCCATACTGTGCTGTCAGAATATTTGCTACCCAGAATTGTGTTCAGAGGTACAGACATCAACAGCTTGGGACATAATGCAAAAGAGTTGTGAGGGAAGTATATACACTGACAACTATGGCTATGCTTGCCTCAGGAACTGAAGAACTAAACTGCTGGGAAATCCTTTAGCTGGAACATTGATGTCTCTGCAGTAACAGTCTCAAAAGTTTCAGATTGATATATCCTCTGCCCTCCTACTCATTCACTGCTAAACTCTGTGTCCATGCCAAGGTCTTGCCTACCAGATCAAAATAATCTCTTTATCTCCACACCCTGTCACATTGTCCCCTTCCATCTGCCGAAACATGCTTGCTAAAATGGACTTCCATTTCCACAGGTCAGGATAACTGACCTTCCCACTCCTCTATCCCTCTCCTGACTTAGTGAACCCTACCCAAACTGTATCATCATCTTCCAAACCAGAAACAATCTCAGTGCTTCAACTTAATTCATTCACTCATTACCTTCCCATTCTTGCTGCTTGCCATTTCCAATCTGCATGCATGTTTATGTGGATCTAGCTGAATATGAGCGAGTATGTGTATTAGTTATTTTATACATGGGAAGGAGGGAAGAAGGGAAAAGATGATCTGGAATAAGATCTTAAAGAATTTGATTTTTCTATAGTATTGTTACTGAAGTAGAGTTAGAGCTCATTCAAATTAGAGGACAGTACTTTGTCATTGAGAAAAAATCAGTACTAGTGATAAGCAACAATAGTATATTTGCTCCCCACTGAGTGCAAACGAATTGCATCAGTGAAGTCTTCTTAGAACTGACTTCCAATGAGAGTGATTTTGGGGGAGAAGTCAATCTAATATGTTTCATTAGGCTGGATTGGGTAGTGAAGATTGGCTACACATACTGACTCTGCTGTCCTATGAAGGCACTGACTGTAAATGAACTGTGGATATTGCAAGCTTCCCGGTGTTTAGGGTTGCGTGCTCTTATAAAATATTTGTTGTCTTGGGCATCCAATGTGTAGCTGGTGACAAGCTTTTTGCAGATTTTTTTGAGAGCATGATTAATTCCCTTCCTGCACCTCCTCACTGTCTCATTCTCCTGTCTGGAAAAGTTTGTGAGAGTTTTATGGATATAAATGGTCATCAAACCATTCATTTGTCTCCAGAAGGGGCATTGCATATGCCAACCACCAGTAACAATTTAAGAATATTAAGTATTGACCTTTGCTACAACAGGAAAAGCAAATTCTTGTTAAAGTCATCAGAAACATTTGAAGCAAGAAATGCATGTGATGGTATTGTATACCAAACACAAAGTAATGATGAGTAGCTTACAGTGCAGGCAGAGTTTTTTAAGCACAGGATTGACAAGAATAATGTAGAAAGCTGCTCAGCAAAATGGTGGGCTTAATGCTTGGGACAGTGTCTTTCCATGATCTGGTGTCTTCTTCCACTCTGTAAGAAGGGAGCATGGTGCAGACTGCTTGGTTATTTCCTTTCTCTTACAGAAATTATGAACATTTACTGTCTCTCAGTCCAAAGCTAGACAGCACTTTGGTCATTTGAGTTCTCTGTATTGGCTCAATGCTTTGTTAGAAAGCAGTCATTTACCAACCTGAGTGTGGCTGATTTTTATTGGAAAGGAATTGCAAGACAAGGCTGATAAAAGGTTTCTCCTTTCCATCTCAGTTGGGCTTTGATTTTTTTCCCTTCTATTATATATTTGAGGAAAAATATTGAGTAACATACAATGAAGAGCATCTCTGGCAGATACTGCTACTTCCCAGCAGCCTGAAAGGCAGAGGAAGAGCTTTGGATTTTATAGACAGAAAGACAAGAATGAATTTACCATATACTTTGAACCATATCAGTGGCTAATAATTCTTCCAGCATAAGAACAAAAAGGATAGCCTGAAGTTACTTTTGTCCCCCATTTTTAACCATTGATGAGCCAGCTCTGAGAAGGAACCTGCTTGGTTCTAACATTGTAAGGTCCACCTTCCTTTGGGTCCCACCAATCCATAGTGCCTATGTGAAACAAAAAATCTAGTGGCCTAGAGAAATTGTCATATACAAGCTGGAGGGCTGCTTTTTAAAAAAAAACTTCATTGCAAATTGCCTCAGATTTCCTGAGGGAAGAGAATCGGGCACAGTAGTTCCACATCTGTCATTGCTGTTTTACTCACAGATTCTCTGGCTTGACAGCATCTAAGAAGAAAATTGCCTGTACTTGTCATGCAAGTTGCAAAATGTACATGAAATCATCTTGGTAAATCTTTGTAATACAGCTAGAAGAAAATGTCCTTTCTCCAATGAGTATTCACCTTTGAAACATTTTAGCTTTTATGTTCTATTCAGGGAAACTCTCAAAGAAAAAGTGTGGCTAATTGCCACTTAAAAACTCCTTTGGACATGTAACTATACTGGAACTTTTATGCCACGCTGAATTTGAGGATTCAGTTTTTCTATCAACCCTGCAAATATTGTAACTCTACATTATTTGTGCATTGTTGATACATAGCACTGCAGCTCCAAAACCACCTCAGTTGAAATTATGTTTTTCAGAGACAGTAGTATATTCCTTGCCTGTTTAGCAGTTTCTGCAGCACTTGAACCAAATTCTTTGAAACCAATAGTCTTGTGCTGCAGTGCAGAATTTCAGCCACTCTGATTAGCAGGCACACAGAGTTACTTGATCTCACCACTTTCAGTGGCGATGCATCTCCTACTTTCTTCATAAATTGAATTAAATTATCACTTCTTTACTCTGCCATCACAAGCAAGTTTAGACATCTTGCATTTTAAGTAGAAAAAAACAGTAGTAGCAATCATTTAAACATTTTCCTGGTGTAAGAGATGGCCTAATGAAATAATGGAATTTGCATCTGCAGAGTTCTTTTGGTTAAGTTTTTCTAGCAGGCTTTTACAAACTACTATTGAGCCCCGTGAGATCCTCTGAATTCACCCTGGTACTATTTGTCTTAGACTGACAAATGAGGTACATAAAGGCTGTGAGACCCGTTGAAAGTTGGATAAGGCAGTGTTAGCATAAGGAAGAGGGCATCCATGTACTTGACGAAGCACTCCTTGCACTACTACCAAAGCACATATCCTGTGCACTGGGTGTTTCTGCTGTCAGGAAACGGTTACACAAAATATCAGGTTCAATCAAGAAAAAATCCTTCAGCTAATGAAAAGCTGGTCAAACTTTTGCCCTTGTTACTGTGACTATAACATAGATTTCTTTCTTTCCATTGAGAAAATCCAAGCAGTCTGAGCTTATACATTATTCCACCTCTGGAACAATCTCAGAGATTGCTCGAGATTCCTTTTCACTGGCAGCATAAACTGCTGCTTTCACTTCATCAAGCCTAAATGTTAACTACTTCCCATTAACTCAAATGTTCCCAGGTTCAGGATCAAGAGAACCTGCTTAAGTAAAGCATCTGTCTGAGTTCCTCTCAAGTTAATGTTCCATACAGTGTGCTTCTGAAAGGCTGACAAGGGAAGAAGGGAAAGCCTTGGCACTTCTGTATCTTCCACCATTTAGAGGGATCGTAAAAGAAAAAAAAGAAAGAGAAGCTTTTTGTGAGCTATCTCCTTGCAATTCTGTAAGTTTGTTCTGATATTCAGAAGGGCAAGAGAAGAGATCTGTAGTTACATCATCGAGTTAACAGGCAGGAATTCACAAGCCTGAGGCCTTTGAACCTGGTATATGAATCTACCAAATGCAGGGCAGACCTGGGAAGTGTGTAGTGCCTTTTGTCCAAAAGAGCAATGATAATGCCATATAGGCAATACAAGATTTTGGGTGTCCATTTCATGATATATACAAGAGGGGAAAAAAATATCAAGATAACCTCTCTGTCTGGGAAGAGGGATAAGTGGAGCTAAATGCAGAGACACATTCCAGTTACAAATGAATATAACATCTTCTCAAAGAGCTCACATTTTACTGACCATGGGATGTTTGAACCAGAGGGATGCATCAGTTCATGCAGGTATGATACCTTCATCCCATTACAGCTGTTTCTCTAGAAACAGGAATAGTCTGTAGTTTTCATTACTCTGCTATGAAGGGCAACTCTGCTATGGAGGGCAGCCTTGTTCCACTCTGTTTTGGGTGTACTTAAAGATATGTCATGTGCCATGGAGGGAATTTGAGTTTGACGGTCATAACCATGCACCACAGACAGGCACTCCAGAAGAGTTAAAATATTTTAAAAGGCAAGCACAGATGTGGAAGAATCACTTAACGGTCTCCCTTCCTTTGCTCAGAAAAGACATTTCATGATCCCCTTGTTTGCTTGTTGACTAGCTTCTAGCAAATATTTATAGCTGTCTATCTGGCATCTTTTCAGAATTCTTGCATCCATGTTGTCCTTTGCCTAGGAGTTCCTCATGTTTCCAACTTCCTGTGTGGAGGGCCATTTCTTTCTGTTTGGTTTGAACTTGTCTCATACCTTCATTTTCCCAACCTTCTAAGTACAAGAAGAAACTGTTGATTCCTATATGCCTGCTCCAAACTGCTTTATGTTTGTCAGCCCTGTCATATGCCTCAGTCATTTCTTTTCCAGACTAAAGAGTTCCAAACTGTTCAGTCTTTCATTGTGTGTTTGCTTTCAAGGCTCCATGGATATAATTCCTTCAGTCAAAATCTTAACATAATACATTGGCAAGAAAACCATATAAAAAAACAGGAAGGAAAAGCATCTCAGTTGGAAGAGGAGATCTCCATCTGCTCTGGAGCCATGATATGGAGAGGACATGCAAGTGTAGGTGATTGTGGAACAGTTTCCAAAGAGACCATCAATGCCATTATGTAAAATGTAAGGACAACACACATAAAGAAGATTTTGGGGGTGGGGGGAGGAGGTTTCTCCCCTGGGATTTCTAGGAGCCTCAATAATTTTATTCCTAAAACAAGAAGGTTTTTATGGAATGAGGATGGTGAAACACTGAAACAGGTAGCCCACAGAGGTAGGTGCCCCATTCCTGGAAACATTCTTGGTCAGGTTGAACATGGCTCTGAGCAACCTAACCTAGTTGAAGTTCCATGAACTGTTCTATGAAAAAGCAGTACTAGAAGAGGTTATCATTAAACATAGTCTCATTACACAATCATTAAATATAATTTTGAGTACATTTGCATTTTTCACTTTTTACCAGTACCTCTAGCATACCCACTCTCATACTAGCAACACACTCACTCTGATAAAGGCAATGTACTTCAGTGTTTTCCACAAATACACTCCCTCCCATGTAGCCACAGGGTATCTTCATAAAACAACCCGGCCCTCCAATGTGATGGAGTTATTTCCTTGTCTCTCTGAGCTTTCCTATTGCTGCAATTCCCTTCTCATGTCACCTGATGGCTCCTGAGCCCTTCTGCAGCTCAGAAGATGCCATTTTCTCCAGGGAGCAGCAGAGACCTCCAAAGAAGTCTCAGGAGATTTAAGGACTTAGGGTAATTTTTTTTTCTTAATTCCTAGTGATGGAATCTGACACCATAATATTTCTGTCTGCAAAACAGACAGCACTTTTCCATGGAAAAAGAGAAAGAGCAGGCATAAATATTCTTATTTTGAGTTAACTCATGCTATTTACGCATAATTCCTCTTGATAGATAGTTTGAAGTGAGAATCAGGCTGTTAGTGTGGGGAAATACTTGATTCTTTATTAACAACCTCCTCTGCACAGCTGCATCAATAAGGAAATTGACTGGGTCCAGAAAGAGCAAGGTAATTATTTTCAACTGTGTTCATTGTGATCTTCACCCAAACTGGGTACAGTTCACAGCAGAATACTAAACAAAAATTACTCTGCAGCAAGCCTAGTTTCAGTAATGTCTTAGTTTCTTTTCAAAGGGTCAAGAGGGAACACTGTCCCATATGCATAAATGAGGGAACCATCTTCATTCTGTGACCAAGATGGATTTTGTTTGTCATTGTGGGTTGAATTAGCTGGGAATGTGTGAGTAAGTGTTATTATTAGTCTTAAAGCTTGTGAGTGATGGTTTTGCTTTGTGTTTAGTTTTTGGTGCTTTGTTTCATTGTTTGGGTTTTTTTATAATTCCAGTAAATTCATCCATAGGATCCTGATTTCTTTTTAGCCCAGCATAGTTGTTAGAAGTGGGTGTTGCAGTGATATATCTTGTTGATTAAAGACAGGTGGTTTGCACCCTTGTCTGTCGTCAGCCTGGTTTACAACAAGAGGTGTGAAAAAGACACAGTTTTCCCACAGGGCAAACACACATTTGGGTGAGGTCTTGTGTTTAAATGGCACATAATTAATAGCTGTTAAGAATCTGCTCCTCTAAACATAGCAAAGTGGCGATTTTTACTTCAATGAGTACTACCAGAGGTAGGTTTTCTCATTTGTAAAATGCTCTCGTTTTACAAATGAGAAAAAGAGACAGTATTTGCTCAGGAATTTAAGGTCAGGAGTCCTGTTCAGAGACAGTAAGGTGCGTCCTCTTACCTCTTTCAGGAATTTCTATCAATCTGTTTTGGAGGATCTTTGGAGAGATGACTGAGATGTCTTATCTGAGGGGTTGGAGAGTGGGAGTGGGGTGTGCAATTACACAGCTGCTTTTGATGAAAATCCATCAGAGTCGAAGCTGGCACAAGGGCTCTCGTTCTGTTTTCTTGAGACAAAAGACCCTGCAGTAGTAGCAGGATATGACCTTGTAGGCCTGAGGACAGAGAAGGCCAGTTGGTACTAGATCCAGTGGAGGACGTGGATGTCCTCTCCATGGACAGAGTGCTTTAGTGGGGCCCTTGAGTACCCCAGAAGCAGAGCCCCCAATTCTGAGCAAATAGTTTTAAGGCTTGTTCTGCAGGCTGCCTCTGGCCAGCAAAGAGCACAGAAGTCTGTGAGGGAAGAAGGACTGCTTCTTTTGAAGCATGGCTCATTGACAAAAAAGTGTGAGGGTGTAGAAATAAAAGCTCAACTAGTTTTTAATGACTTCCACCCCGAATCTTTGTGAGAGGGTCATACTCTCCCAGCACAAGGTTTTCTGACAGCATTATTTCAGTATTGCATTTCCCTTGCTCCTGTGCTGTTTCTTATTTGTCTTTTAAGACCCTGTTAGATTTGAGAACTTGCAGTCAATCCAGTACTTTCCAGTACTGCAAACTGGGAGAAGCTCTCATATGCTCACAGGTACTTGTGCAATGAGCTGAGGTATGAGAGAGCCCTTCTCTTTCTGCTCAGCTTCAACAGAGCACCTCCTCAAAAGTCTGCTGGGGCTGAGAGATGCCCTTGTTAGAGCTTCTCCTTGATCCTGACTCCTCTCCAGCGGTGACCCCAGTAAGGGTTTGGGTTTCTCTTCAGCCAGCTTTGTGCAGCATTGGGAAGTGAAGAGGAAGAGGTGGGCTGCAGCAGGATGAGAAGGCTGGCAGAGCCAGGGCTTTGGGGGCCAGCTCAGCTAGGACAGGTCTGCAGGACAGGGTTATGATTCCTCTGGGAGACTCCTGGAGCACCTCTGGTTTTGGGTGCTCTGCCTGCTTCTGCCCAGATCTCTTGTGACCTGCCTTTTAAGTCCTTCTTCTTCACTGCTCATTTCATTTATGACACTTGGCTTTCACACAGCTCTCAGAGCAGCTAAGGCTTGTTCTTGTGAGGATAAGGAAGGTGTTCCTCTTCCTCCAATCTTTATTTTATATCTCTGTAGTTTTCTAAGGAGCATATACATACCTTCCACCCCAACCCCTTTATTCCTTCCCAAAATTACACTTCATTTTCTGTGCTGGAGGTGTAGTGACAGCCAACTTTCTGCCTGAGGTTGTGAAATGGTTGGAATGGAGAAAAAGAGAGGCAAGACTTTAGCTGAGATGTGCATGTGGAAGGGAGGAGGTGAAGGGGGGCAGGGAGTATTCATAGAGCCCCATGTGGAGGGACCAGCAGCCTGTGTGGCACAAAAACATTTTAAACTCACAACAGAGGAATGTTCTGTGGATTGAAGGCTTCAAAGAGAGAGCCTGACAGCTAAAAAACCCAAATCTTTAAATAACAAGGAGAATGATGAGAAAAAGTCTGAGCCACTCACTCGCAGGAGGAGAGCCGGCTTCACTCAGCCTGGGTGGAAAACTGTGTAACCCCATTGGCTTCAGGGACATTGCAAGGCCTTACGGCATGGAAGAATTTAGCCTGTTGTGTCCAGCAGCCTTATTCAGGCTGAATAATTCTTTTGTCCCTTCTCTGCATCCTGATTGCAGCAGTAGGCACCAAAATATGTGTTGGTTTTGGTTCCAGTGAGGCAGGTTTTTCCAGGCTCGTGTAAGGGACCCTTGTTAAAACCGCACTGCTGAACCAAAGGGAAAGTTTCTTCAACTTTCTAAAAAATTCTCTTTCTGGGCAGACTTCAAGCTTGAAAAATGTCAGCCCGAGAGGCGAAACATAAGAAAGGAAAAAATAAAAGAAAATTACAAGCAATGGAATACAAGGGGATATAATAAATCCTTTACCACTGATAGTGGATGGCCATTTTAAAGGGAGTTCTCTTTAGCAAAAATAATTATAAAAAATACTTTGCAATTAATTGAAAGAGCTTATTGGTCCAGAATATCAGTGAAAACCCTGTATTGAGAAATGTCCTTTAGTTAAATACACACCAGCCTTAGTCTCTATGTGTGTATAACTGCAAGCATATTTTGTTTTTGAAGAAATTTTTAACATTCATATTTTCACCACTGCTTACCTAGTAGATTCTTGACTGAGAGGGAGCTTGAAATAATTCTGGCCCCATCTTGCACCTAGTGCCATCATGACACAGAAGCTGATGGCACCCGGGTCCTCCTTGCAACTTCTACAGTGTGTTCCATGTGCTTCTGTTTCTCCAGCTGACCCTTCAATAGTGTCCTCTGAGCCTCTAATATGAGAGTGAGAAAAATACACAGATGTTAGAAAGCCCAGTCTCTGTAGGGGCCAAGATTTTCCTTTTCTTTGGGGTTTTGTTCCAGTCTTAGGTTTCTTTATGTTCCAGTATGATTTTCTTCTTCCAGGAAGGCGTTACTTGATTTTGGGTTTTTTACCTTCAGTACAAGCATATGATTTCAAATACCTTCCTTAGACTCCAGCATGTAGTTCTTCAGAAATGTAATGGGCAGGTAAGCATGTGAAAGAATTTGATTATAGTTGAAAAGAAAGAAAAGTAGATCTGATGGTAAAGTTATCCAGCATGTTTTAGGTTTCTCTCTGTAGTTTAAATAGAAAGGATTGTTCTTCTGCCAGTGTAAATATATACATTTTAAAAGAGATGTCAAGGACTGCTTAATATACAGACAAAAAAAAGTTTCACACATCTGCCCTTATAATAGCCCTATGTGTTTGTATTCTACTTATTTATGCATTCGCATTTGATTTATTTATGAGATCTTTGCCCAGAAATGTTCCCCTATTAACTCTATATATCTCTATATGTTAATTAATATATCACTGTGATATTCCATCTGTTATTGTTTCTTCAGTATTTGCACCTATAAGCCCCAACGAAGATCAGAGTCTCACTTGGATCCCAGGATCAATGCCTCTTTTGTACTAGGGACTCCATATATGCACAGAGGGTAGCTGAGGCTTTTAGTCTAAACACGGAAACCTGGCAAGTGTCAGTGAAAGGATGGGTACTGGCCCTTAGCACTGACCAGGCCCAGATCCCCTGCAGTCCCTTCACCATTCTGCCTCTCCTTGATGCTGTAGCATCTCCAAAATGAGAGGCATGATATGACTGATTTCCTTGATGTGTTTGGGCTGTAATAAATCACCCACCCTAGGCCACAGAAAGGGATGTAACAACTGCACCCAGGACTGTCATCTTTTTGCTCATAAAAATGGAATGACAAAGCAGCTTTTTAAGCAGGCTTAACAAGGATAACCTAATGTAAGCCATATTAATCCTGTGAGATTTTGTGCACCAGCAAGTGCCTGCTGGGAGTAGTGGGAGATGAAGTCCATAGTCTCCTCTGTAGCAGCCTGGCAAACATGGGAGGAGGCTACAGCAGTGATGGCACAAAAGATGCTTTAAAGCCAAGCTGTGGTTATGGTAGGAAGCTGGGAATCAAGGCTCATGCCCACAGAGGTGCAAGGAGGTAGGGAAAAAGGAAGGGGTAGTATCAGTGTGGTTGAGCTTTATGAATCCAAAGCTAAAGTAAAGTAAAGTGTGTGGAAGTAGAAGGAACATTTTAATTCAGCTTTTCATATTGTGAACAAGTGATGCTGGTAGGCTAGGGTAATGCTTTTAACTACTATGGTGATGGTGTTATTGCTGAATAACCTGAAAGTAAAGAGAAGACTATCTTTTGTTGGAATACTAATGTGTTAATAATTATAAAATATGCTTCTCCAAACTGCTGTCCAATGGAAGTAGCCTCCATTAGCAGTGTGGTGTCCATGCTGTCAGGCGCTCGTTATTTCTGTTCAGTGGTGGTAGGAAGGAATCTGTTTAAGCATAAATATTGACAGCAAGCTGAAAAATCTTCTGTTGAAGGGGAAAAATGTAAGCAGAGACAGTTGAAAACCCAGTTTTACAGTTTCCTGATGGTGAAAACAGAGATGATGATGCTTATGACATCCAGAAAATGCTAAACAAAACATGAAATGGAACATCCAGTTTCAATAGCTGAGGTGGGAATGAAGCTTTTCCACATTAAGCTATATTAAAATATTTCCTTTCTGACCGTCTTCCTTAGAGAAAGGAGACTTGCGTGTGTGTGTGTGTATGTGTGGTTTGAGATGGTGGAGAACAATAATTTTCAGTATTTCAGGTATGAAAATTAAAATATGTTTATGTCTCTGAAATGTCACAGTAGTATACCGTGGCAATGGTACTTTATGAAGGTCCCCATGTTTCCACTTTGCTGCTTGGTCTGCATCTTTCCATCTAAACCTCTGAGCCATATTTCTGCAGAAGTGGGATGATGGAAGTGCCATTCTGTGCTCTGCAACAT
Organism: Anthoscopus minutus; assembly: GCA_013399455.1. Taxonomy (NCBI): domain Eukaryota; kingdom Metazoa; phylum Chordata; class Aves; order Passeriformes; family Paridae; genus Anthoscopus; species Anthoscopus minutus. The sequence goes on from VWYI01020789.1 coordinate 13,636, forward strand.
GATTTGTTTGGATGATTTGTTAATTGCAAAGAACCCTGTGAACCCAGCTGTGTTGATATTTGGAAAATGCTTTCAAGGGAACAATTTCCCAAAGCCAGCGTGAAGGATATCTTTCAAAAATAGAACAGTAATGACAATTTCATAAAATTTGCCTGTGAATCATATGAATAATCTAAAACAAAAGCCACCAAAATTTAAAACAAAACAAAACACAAAACAAAAATTAAAAAACCAAAACAAACCAAAACAAACCACACACACACACACACACAAACAAACCAAAAAAACCAACCAAAACAAAACAAAAAAACAGAGCCTGTTTTAAGCAGTTACCTCAGAGGCTATTCATCTGCCTGTCCCGGTTTTAGAGACAGTTATCTGTCAGGGAAGGCAGAAAAAAATTGTAAGCCCCCCACCCTCTCCCTCCGAATTATTATATCTCGAAAACACCGAGTTCTCAGGCAGAGATATGGGGATAGGAATAACAGTTCT
>VWYI01020789.1:21501-44232 GCA_013399455.1 Anthoscopus minutus
GAAAGAGGGGGGGGGGGGCGGTGGGGGCAAGGGGGGCGAGCTGGATTTTTTTCTTCAGCTGGAGAGCAGGACACACTCTCAGAGATGTTTCTGCTGGGGGGAGAGAATTTTGCCATCTAACAGATGGAGCTGCTGTTTCCTTCTTCATTTGTGGCCCTCGCACCCCCTGTCCTGATGGGATGTGCTGCAGTGCCAGCCATCCCTGCTGAGCTGCTTAATACATCTCATCCACTGGCCCAGGACTCATCCCTTTCTGCCCATCCCTGTCGCTTTCAGCGAGGTGTTCCTCAGAGCCCTGCAGGAGCACCAGAACTGACTGCCCACAGAGGGGTTTGTGAAGAAAAGCCTCTCCTCCACCTTTCCCGTCTTGACCAAGAAGGCTGCCACGGGGTCCCTGTTTCTGTTTTGTTGTTAATACTGTAGTTATTGTTGTTTGTTTGCCTTATTATACATATTAGTAAAGAACAATTATTCCTATCCCCATATCTCTGCCTGAGAGTCCAATGTTTTCAAAATATAATAATTCGGAGGGAGAGGGGGTTTGCATTTTTTCTTTTCATTTCAAGGGAGGTTCCTGCCTTCCTTAGCAGATACCTGTCTTCCAAACCAGGACACAGCTCTATTTGAAAGTTGGATTTTTTTCTCTTCCAATATTTTATATAAAAACATATAAAAATATAAAAGGCTTAAAAGAAAAATAAAGGTGAAAGGTCTGTCTTTTGCTGCCAAGACAATGAAAAAGAAGTGCAAATGATATAATAATGGATTATTGTAAATCAACTCTGTAGATTTCTTCTGGTAATGAAAATAACTGTTTAGTAGAGCAGACTGAATACTAGCATAAGAATAACCTTCTATGCTCTGTTTTTATGAAAATGCTAGCAAAAGGGATTATAGGCAGGAATACTCATATTTAACTCACAGGGATACTCACAACAATCATATTTTGTGTTTGTTGCCTGGTTTGCATAGGCAGTCCAGTTCTGGCTCTGCTTCAGAGAAGAACTTGTGGATTTGCCTAATTTTAAGTCTACCTTTTCAATCACATCAACTTTTGTTCGACATCAAGAAAACAAAAGCTTTGCCACTCCTTTTGAAGGCAGTAGATATAAGCATATAATCCATGCACTCCAGAGTCATTCTGATCCCTAATTTATCAGCTCCTGAATGTAAATAAAATGCTGTATGCCATGGAGACATCAACAGGGGAGGGGTGTGTTTAGCCCATCAGTGCTCCAAGCTTGCCAGACAACAGTGCTGGGCGGGAGAAAAAGCATGTTTCTCAGGAACAGAGGATACCTTGTTCCTCCTCAGGTGCATCATTTGGAGGGTAGACTTTGGCAGGGAAATCTCATTGCCAGCTGTGATTGCATAGCTGAAAAGCTTTACAAAGGTCAGAAGGGGTCAGAGATAAAGACAGAGGATGGTCTCAGCCAGTGTGCCCCAAATGCATATGCTCCACCATCCAGTGCAGAGCCCACTCTCCTCCCCAGGCTTTCTCCACTGCCATCTTCTGAACACTGATGTTTGTCCTTCTTTTAGTGTTTTTTTCCTTCCAGTGAGTTCTCTTTGCTATGACAGGCAGAAGACCCTTCTGCTAGAGGACTCAGCCCAAGACTTTCTGCCTTGGCTGGGGCAGCAGGCACTGTGACAATGCTTGGGCGTCTGGGATGAGGGCAAATGCTGGTGCTGAACAGCAAGGCTGGTGAATCAGTGAGACTGTAAAGAGATCTAAGGAGTTATTGGAAAGTGTGTTGTTAATGCTATTAAATATTACTTAGACCTACAGCAAACTGCAGCTTCAACAGTTTAAACTGTAATTGGCAGCTGATGCAGAAATAAATCCTGTTGAAAGCTAGTATCATTTTGGCTTCTCAAGCAGATTAGCAGCCTCTACAATTAATAGTGTGAGCAGCTGATGATGGTAGTGGAGAATCTATTATAAAGTTCCGTATATTGTGTTTAAATTTGAATACAGTAGATATTGTGCTTTTCCAGTCTTAGAATAAGCAGATAACACAGAGCCTATACGGTGTCCCTTTGGAGGGGAAGGCTAAGGGCCACAGGAATGTGTGACTAGCTTACAGTAACCTTGATTCTTTCTCCCTTTTCTCATTACATTCATGGTTTATGGGGGTTCCAGCTGAGAAACCAATGCCTCATCCATTTTTTGCCTGACCCACTCCTTTCCTGTGACACACCAAGTTTTGTACACTGAGAAAGAGAGAGAAGGAGAAACCTTGAACCAGTGTTCAAAGCAGTTATCATATCACCTAAGGTCCTTTCACAAGCACATATTTTCATGTCATACTACTCTGTTTATCTATCTGTTTAGAGCAAGACTTAGAGACACATACACATAAAGCCCAATAACCATCTTTCCAGCTATCCATGAAATCAATCTAATTTTTGCAGCAAGCACTTGAAGAGCAGGTAAATTGGGTGCTAGGATAGCATGCTGGATGAAAGAGAAGTGGAAATGCACTGCAACTGTCTAAAATACAGCTATTCTTGTTTGATGGGGTTTTTTAATGCATTTGGGAACAAAGATGCAAATGCAAATAATAAGAAGGGCTTTTACAGGTATACAGAAAAGGAAGGTCAAGGAAAGTGTATTCCTCTACCAAAAAGACATGGTGGAAAACTAGTAAGAGATGAGGAGAAGCCAACAATTTTTTGCCTCAGTCTTTAGTGGTAGCCTCTCTTCCCACATCTCTCAAGTGGATGGACTGCAGGACTGGGATTGTAAATAAAGATCAGGGTCATGACCACCTGAGGAATTGAACATACAAAAGTATATGTGATCCAGTGAGATGCTTCCCAGAGTTCTGAAGGAATTCACAGATGTAGTTACCAAGCCACTCTCCATGATACTTGAAACTTGAGGCAATCAAGTCAAGCCACAGGTGACTGGAAAAAAGGAAAATGGTACCCATTTTTAAGTAGGGAAGAAAGGATGACCCCTGGAACTATGGACCTGTCAGCCTCCCCTCTGTGCCTGGGAAGATCATGGAGCAGGCCCTACCAGAAGCTCTGCTAATGCACAGGGAGTACAGGGAGGTGATGAGGAGAGACAGCATGGCTTCACCAAAGGCAAGTACTGCCTGACCAGCCCTCTATGATGGAGTGACTACATCAGTGGGCAAGGGAAGGGTTACAGATGTCATTTATCTGGACTTCTGTAAAGCCTATAACACACTATGTTGTAGGTCCCCCACAACATCCTTTTCTCCAAACTGGAGAGAGATGGATTCAATGGGTGGATTATTAGGTGGATTAGGAATTGGTTGGATGGTCACATCCAGAAAGTTGTGGTCAAGGGCTCAGAGTCCCAGAGGACATCAGTGACAAGTGCTGTCCCTCAGGGGTCTGTACTGGACCAGTGTTATTTAAGTCTTCATCAATGACACAGACAGAGGGATCAAGGGTACTCTCAGCACATTTGCAGATGACACCAAGCTGAGTGGTGCTACTAATACACCTGAAGGATGGGATGCATCCAGAGGGAGCTGGACAAGTTCAAGTAGTGACCCATGGGAAACTCATGAGGTTTAACAAGATCAATTACAAGGTGCTTCACCTGGGTCAGGGCAATCCCTGGTAACAATCTGGGCTGGGAATGAACAGATGGAGAGCAGCCTGTCAAGAAGGACTTGGAGGTGTTGGTGGATGAGAGGCTGGACATGACCCAGCAAAGTGCACTTGCAGCTCAGGAAGCCAAACGTATCCTGGGCTGCATCCAAAACAGTGTGGGCAGCAGGAAAGGGAGGGGATTCTTCCCCTCTGCTCTACTCTCGTAAGAGCCCACCTGCAGTTCTGCATCCAGCTCTGAGGTCCCAGCACAGGAGGGACATGGACCTCTTGGAGCACTGGCATAGGTTGCCAAGAGAAGTCTCAGCTGCCCCACCCCTGTGGAGTTTTCATGGCCAGATTAGATGGGACTTTGAGAAACCTGACCTAGTGGAACGTGTCCTTACCCATGGCAGGGAGGATAGGAACTAGATAATCTTTAAGCTCCTTTCCACACCAATCCATTCTATGAATGTCCCACCTCCTTTTTGTTTTAAAGTTATATGATTTGGCTTTTTCCTCTGTCCTTCAAGAAAGGAACAATCATTTTGCACTTTTCTGTCTCAGCGTGTACAGTTTCAAGAACTTAGGAATCTCATGCTTGACTATGGCATATCCCATTGCAAGTCTCTTGTTTTGAAATTTCTCATGCAGAATTTTAAAAGATAAATTCTTTGATAAGGATTTTCCTCAGAAATTTGGAAACATTGAAAAAAACGTTTCTAAGTGGAGCTCTAAGTAAGTAAATTTCTTTGCTTCTACAAACCTGAGAACACCTCAGACTTTATGTGTAGAAGCTACTAGTGTGTGATGGTTTCTGAGCTTAAATTACTGTTAACTCTGTTCTGCTATGACACATTTGACAGTGAAGTTTTTTCTGCATTTGTACAGTCACTATTATGCTAGGTGCTGGGCACTAGGTAATTCAAAGGAAAAAATAATAGCAAAAATACTAGACTCCTCAAAAGCCTGTGATAATTATTAGTTACAACATAGTTATTTCAGGTGGAGCCATCCCTGCAGGCAGACAAGTAAGGGCAAGGGGAGGCTATTTATTAAAGGGTTCTGCAGGTATTCACATTCATCTAGCCCACACATTCAGTATCATTCAGCTCACTTTGGATAACTTTTTTTTTGTTGCAGTGAACATTCTTCACTTGCACCTTGTCCAGATCAGCTCTTATCTTATTCTTCTGTCATTTAAATGATTTTTTCATAAGAGGAGGGTGAAACTGTTAATAGCAATGCTATCTGTATGTTTCCCACGGCTGTGCCACGTTACCGCAAACTTCCCTTCCTGCTGCTTCCCTTCTTTCCAGAACTTCAGGGAACACATTTTTGTTGACAGAGCTGGAGTGGTGTGAGGTGGGCTGCCATGGTCATTTTCCAGGGCAGTAGAGAGTAGAATTCTCTTCTCAGTGAAGCCAGCAAGATCTTTGTCGCTAGTGTTAGCTGAGACTTCTAAATGGTGCTGAGGAAAAGGACAAGTCAGTTGAATACACTGAGATTAACCTGATGACTTGACATGGGAGAAAAACATCCATTTTCTGCAATTTTTGCCAAAGTGAAATTATTATTTTCCTCTTTATTCCAGTACTGCTCTTTATCAAGCCTTGAACACTGGAGATATGATTTGCAGGTAGAAGTTTCTCCCTGCAGTGACATTTTTACTTGTAGGTGTTTCTTTTCCCCCACTAGCTGAGAAAGATTTTTCAAAATATCTTGTGGAAATACACAGATGAATGCTCACTGCTTTGAAAATCCCAAGAAAGTTTTAAATCCACATGTAACATGTAACATGAAACAGAGAGGTTTCCAAAGTGCAAGGCTGCAGCAGAGGCTCCATTCCAGATAACACAACAGCCTGGATGTGTGTGGCCCTTACCCCAACTGGACAAACTTGTGGGAAGAAGAATTAAGTGCTGGAAATGCATCTGTGGAGAGTTTCTATTCTTTCATGGTATAGACAGTTTCAGGCTCGCTGTGGGGGATATTGCTTCCCCATTGTTACACAGTTTTTAAAAGGCTTTATCTCTTCCACATACACAGACACTTGTGAAATGTTAACCTCACTTTTGTGCTTAAGTGTTTCAGGAAAGTGGGAGGTATTGTTCCCTAAGTAGGAACCTTTCTAAGGGAGGTATTTTTAAGTTACTAAGATGTGTTTACCAAGAAATGTGATGCACTACTTTCTTTGCAGCTGAGACTGTTAGCCAGAAACAAAGAACAGTGGGAGGGCTTTATTGTACAGGTCCTTTAAGGTTTCTGTGCTTATTGGTTATGCTTTTTAAAGCCTTTTTAATAGCAAGCCCACTCAAGCAGTCCAACAGTTTACATCACTTTGAACAGGGCTACATAACAAATGTGCAGGGGCGTCAGGGGACAAACTGCTTGTTGGATCTGGCTGTGCCTGAGTTGGGAGCCCTCCAGACAGACACCTCCTTATCTCTAGGAAAGGATCGGCCTTCTATGAGCTGACAGGGATTCTCTGAGATTGGAAAGCTGCTTCAGGGCTCCTTCCTTCTTCTCTGGGAGCTGCTCAGCAAAGCTACCACATAAACTTCTGTGGACTGAGTCACATTGGTAGCTGATGTTACAAAACTTTGCTCCATGTTTGCCTAGCTCAAATGTGGTCAAGCCAAATGCAAAGGATCTTCTAGATGGGGGCAGCTGCTGCTGCTATTTTTGTAATTTTGGTTTGTTTATGCTCAACTTTTAAAGCAAACCTTCCCTCCAAGAACAAAGAACCTCAGCAAACCCTAGCGACTCAAGTCTCTCTAGCAAGTTGCCAGAAAGACCAGAGGTGTAATTTAGCTCAGCAGATCTTATCTGCCCAGACTTCACGTGTGCAAAGACCAGCCACCCCAGTGTGTTGTAGAGAGGCACAGATTGCCATGTGTAAGTCTGTCACATGTGCACTGGTGCCTCAGCCGTGAGAACTGGACAACAGGTTATTTTAGAGCAGCCCAACAGAGTAGACAGCCCTGATTTGCACCAGTAATCCTGAGGAGTGGCATGGCCCTCAGTCTACTTCCTCATGGTCTTGCAAGGTTGTGTTCATGGACACCTTCACTTGTGCTCAGAAGGAGGGATGTAATCTTTGTTCATGGTTTGCAAGAACAAGATACTCTTCAAGCCCTCACCATCTGTTTCTCCTTCCTTCTCCCCTCTTGAAGGAAAGTAATCACTGTCACTAAGGCAATGATACAGTTTCTGGTTCCCCTAGATGCTTTAAACCACTTTGTGCCCTGAATTAGGCTAGTAAGATAACCATATGGTTTTTCCTGGATGCTTCTTCAAATTGACTCTTCAGGATTGAATAACAACATTATGATACTGATATCTGGCAGACAAAGGACTTTTTGTCATTCCCTGTGAGAGAACAGGGCCTCGTGTCTGAGAATGAAAATAAAATTAGTGCTGTCTGAATGGGTTCTGTGACTGCTCTGAAGAGAAGGATGAGCCTAAGCTACATGCACATGCCAGCCTGAGAGTTTTAATTCATGTTTCAAGTTGAAGGAATCATGGGAGACAAAATAGCACTTCTCAAAGATGTGAACTAACAGAAGCCTGATGACAGACAAAAAATTATGAGAGAAGATGCAATAGAGTAGCAGTACCTTTTTTAGCCAGCAGAACCACAACCAAGGCAGGATTTATGACATCACCTTCTGTTATGGCAGCATCCCCAAATCTAATCCAGACAGGATTAGGGGAGGATTTTAAAGTTAAGACAAATTGCTGGACTGTTCTTTTGTTGGTCTGTGCTGGAGGTCTTTTGCCAGACCTGCTGGATAACGTCCATGTAGGAACAGGGCTTATGTGACCTATTACTACAAGTAAAACTTGGAGTTTTGCAAATGAGAGCACCAAGTTACAATCGTCCATCCAGAGTGGCACCTGGAAAAACACCAGGAAGTAAAGTATCAGTGGCATGAGCAACCTCAGAGGTATCACCTATGCTCGTTAATTCATTTCTGTGTAGGTAACTCAGACCATAACATGTCCTGGTTGTTTTGTGGTGGTGTTGTAGATGATGATGATCTTCTAATGAGCTAATACATTCATTGCTCACTACTCCAACATGTAAGGCAATTACTTCTCTTCATTCAGAAATGACGAGGGTTTTTTTCAGGACAGATTGGCAAACATCCCTTAGCCAAGGATCCAAGGGTATTGTCCTCTTTCACCTGCACAGCTTCTCATTAATATTTGAAAAGGTTTACTGCAAAATTTAGGGTTGAAGGGTAGTATTTTATGTAGTTATTTCAAAATTCATAGATTTCTAGATTTTTCAGGCCAGAAGGGACTATTATGCACACCTTCTCTGACCCCCTGTATAATGTGGGTTACATTTGTTTAAAGTTTCAATTTGTTTTCCTGAGCAAACCTGTATTTATTATATATAGTTTGATATAGAAGAGTAGCTAGTGAAAAGGTTGAAATCCATAAATATTATATCAGACCACCTGGTGCTCTGAGGCTTGATTCTGAATGATGGCTGCTCAAAATGAAGAGCAGCTTGAAAGACAGGGAGATATAATGATGTGACTATTGCAAAGACCAAATGAATTGGCTCCATGTCAGGGGAAGTTGTTTCTGGCAGCCTGATTTCAGTGTAAGTGTTGGGGTTTTGTTCCCTGGCCAAAAAGTGCTCTTTCAGTCAGGATAACCTTTATTTTGAAAATAAGGAAGGGAGAGGAATGTTTCTGTAGGCGATCACACTATATCTGAATAACTCAGTAATAAAAAGCCGTCTCAAACTGACAAAGAGAATGCCCCTTACCAAAGGACAAAATTTACACTTAAAGATGTGCATGCAGAAAACAGCTTGATGCACCCACAACTATAGTCACCATAATGCAGTGGTTTCATCTGCATAGCAGCAACACATACGCTGTATTTACTGACATTCCATTGTGTGATTGAAGATGTGTTGAATGGCTCAAGAGAGATGTTTCTGTCTTAGCATCTCTGTTTTAAACAAAGATAAAAAGGAAGGGCCATAGGAGTCTCAGGCTGAGCAGCAGTTTCTGTGACATTTATCCTGGGTTTGATGATCTTGCTTTCGGGCAACCTCTTGCTCATGCTGGAAGCCTGCAGCAGAGCTTCACTGCTCAGGACAGACCCACCATGTAAAAACTACAGGTTCTGTCTTGATGATTGATGTTAGCTGTTTGAAATAATCCAAATGCTGCCCTCTGATCTGATAAAATGAATAAATACATTGGGTGGAAATGATGGAGGCTACAGGAGGAACTCAGAGGGGATGAGGACAGGAGTTTTTGCCAGGCTGTTTTCTGAGATTGAAACGGCTTTCAAGGGCATGGGGCTTGAGGGTATATTATTTATTTCTTTTTCTTCTCCAGATGTTGCTATGCTGTAGGTTTGCCTCTGATTCAGAACTAAGTTTTACTGCCTGAGATGAGAGAGAGAAGAGATTCTCACACCAAATTGCAGGTGTGGGGCATGGGAGGAATTCTGCTCATGGTGTAGTCACAAATGGGTTAACAAGGGGAGGTACTTCAGATTCCCAGAGGTACAAAATCCAGCAGTAGAGCTCAGCAATTCATGCAGTTCTAGCTGCCATCTTTCCTCAGATTTTGAAAAAATTTTGCCAGCTCCTTTAGCCTTCTTTACATTTTGCTAAGATGCATTTGGTCTCTGCACAACCTGTTTTATTCCAGTGAGGACAAGATAAATCAAGACAAGCATATCAGTGGTATGAACACATAACTGCTTGTGTGCACAGACACTGCTGCCTCTGTAAAAGCAGGTTAGATCCCAGAAAATGAGTGAAACATTCTGCATCCATCCATGCCTGAAAAATAGAAGTATAAAAAAGGGTATGAATTAATAAGAGAAATGAAATTGCATAGCTGTGATGTGCAAAGGTGTTCTCCTACACAAAGTTGGTGATTTTAATTTGATTCATAATTTCCCTTCTCTGATAATGTTGTAACTCACTTTTCAGTCAATATAGGTCTTTGACTACTCCTGCTGTTAAAACACCCACCCTTAAGTTCTTTTTCTATTGATATTTTTGGAGATGTTATAAGCATGATGTAATCATGTTTTAATAATTATTTCTGATTAAATCAGCTTCTGTCATCTGGCTTTAAGATCCTACTCTTTTTCTTCATACCTTTAGTATATACTTAACAATCTTTCTATTAAAATTTGTTTCCTAATCATGACACACTCATCATATTAGACTTAGGTATTATAAATATATATTAATATATTAGATGTATTGTTATTACATTTGCTGCTTTTAATTTTATATCTAAGAAAAGAGAACCTGCTGGCTCTGTGGAAGAGATTTGGTGCCACGAGGACTTTTTAAAGCAAAACACAATTAATACTGGCCAAACACAATTAATAATGGCCAAACCGTAGGAAAAAATGGAAGAAAAATTAGGAGCCACTCATAAGAACATTTTGCCATTTTCTGCAGATTGCTTGTTTGACAGGTGTTATGTGAGTGTGAAAAGGTGGTGAGTGCTCTTTTTTTTTCTTTAGTGAAGTCTTCTGAGCATCCATTCGGGATGCAATGAAAGATCTTTGTACATTGAGTAATGAGAAATTCAAGGATTCACTCCTGAGCATCCTGACCAATTGGAATTTTGTTTGTTGGCTTTTTCTCTCCCCAAGGAATGTTTTGTAGTGTGGTGACCTACTGACAAATTAGTTGATGGCAGATCAATAATTTATGAAGTACGGTCTCAGGCATGGTGCTCGGCCTGGAAAACCAGAGTTGTGTGTGGGTTGGACTGAGCACAGTGCTCTTTTTTCATTCTGAGGATGTGTAGGGTGTAAATGTAGAGTTCTTCAAAGAACAGCATTTCGTGACCATGCGGTTGGATGATTTCTGACATCTGCCACAGAGCTGTTTCACACCTGAGGTGACTGTTTGGGACTTTCTTCTAGGCAGTGCACACAAAGAATTGAATGTTTTCAAGGTAAAGGTCATCTGGGCTATTTCCAATGTCCTATAATAAACATGCTCCCTAGAAATTCCAGTACTGAATGGAAATACAACGTAACTGTGGTTAGCTCTTCCTTGTACATCAAACCTTTAATCATCTTTAATTTGGATGAGACAATCTAACCTCATCTGTCATGACAGAGCTTCAGTTTCTTAACTGGGAGATCTTCAGGTATATAAAATAATAATTCAGATCTCTAATTTTGGAACAGATTAATCCATGTTTTTGTCTATTTACAAATACAGACCTTGCTTTGTAGTAGTAGTTGCTTAAGGCACATGAGGAGTTTGTGTCAGATTCTGAAGCAGCATCATTTTTAGTACTTTCTAGTAGTGCCATAACTCAGATTGATCAGTGAAGAAGAGCACATAACAACATAGCAGAAAAAAAAGATTGGATGCCTGTTGAGGGTTAGGTGTCCTCCTTTTGTTCCTTCTCACATATTGGAATTTTTCCCCATTAGCTGAGGGGAAACCTTATAGCCGTACTTCTTGGGTGCTAAATAAAGACAAAGAATTTGGCTGGGCCCAGCGGACAAGGGGGAGGCAGGAAAAAGGAGGGCAGGGGCAGTTTGGGGGCTAGTTTTTCTTCAGCTGGAGAGCGGGACACACTCTCAGAGATGTTTCTTCTGGGAGCAGAGGATTTCACCATCACACAGATGCAGTTGCTGTTTCTTCTTCATTTGTGGCCCTCGCACCCCCTGTCCTGACGGGATGTCCTGCAGCGCCATCTGCCACCACGGAGCTGCTGATCCGCCTTATCCACTGGCCTGGGACTTTCTGCCCATCCCTGTCGCTTTCAGCGAGGTGTTTTCCTCAGGGCCCTGCAGGAGCACCAGGACTGACTGCCCACAGAGGGGCTTGTGAAGCAAAGCCTCTCCTCCACCTTTCTTGTCTCGGCCGAGAAGGCTGCCACGGGGTCCCTGTTGCTGTTTTGTTGTTAATACTGTAGTTATTGTTGTTTGTTTGCCTTATTATACATATTAGTAAAGAACAATTATTCCTATCCCCATATCTCTGCCTGAGAGTCCAATGTTTTCAAAATATAATAATTCGGAGGGAGAGGGGGTTTGCATTTTTTCTTTTCATTTCAAGGGAGGTTCCTGCCTTCCTTAGCAGATACCTGTCTTCCAAACCAGGACAATGCCCACTATTAGCAAGAAATTGTTTCTGTTCTTCTGCTCTGTCTTTTCCTCTTGAAACTGGTCTTTGCTCTCTGGGGAAGAGATTTGCACACCCATATATGAAGAGAGCCTCTATTCAGGCACAGCCCTGGTGTAACAACCCTAGTTAGGTGACATTCAGTCTTGGGATGTGCTCAGTCCTTTTATTTAATTTTTTTTATTTGTTCGTCTCCACAGGGGGCAGTAATAGAGACTTAGGAGCTGAGTAGAGCCCACCCATGGGTTAATCCCCAACAGTGGGAGTAACTTGCCATAACTTTCAGGGGCAAACTTTCTGATCAGTGTGTGTGGAATTGATAGGCTGGTGTCAGCCATCCAAGGGCTCACAGTTTCCATCTCCAATATTACAGGGCCATACCTGCGTTCTCCTTATTCACTAATGGGTCATTTTCAGACAATAAAAATAACTCATAACCTTTAGGAACCTCACAATGATATGGAGCCAGTATGACTCATTACTAAATTACTCAGAGCCTTGATGATCATTCTCATTATATTTTATGTCAGGTAGCTGAACACATGTAAAGGAATAAGAGTTCTCTCTCACTGGAATTACTTGCTTCTAGACCTGGAAATAACACAATGTGAAAGAACAGCCCTTAGCTAAATTACATTATTATGAGCTTTATCAAACACCTATCAATATACGCAAAACTACATCTTCCATATTCAGTGATGTGTCTTTTGGTGCTTTGCCCTGGTCAGGGCTGTACAGAGCTTTCTATAAAATCCTTGCATAAAGACACTCTAGAGTGTTTGTACAAAAAACAGTGAAGGAGCTCAAGGCTGCCTCCCAGAGCTGTTCAATTTTACAGTATGGATGCCTTGAAAGAAGGTTTTGGGGAGAACTTTTCCATGAAAATGGATCATATGCAGTAAGTTTTGAGGGAGGTACACAGGGAGGTAGAATCAAAGAATCATTGAATCATATGGTTTGGGTTGGAAGGGACCTCAAAGATCCTATAGTTCCCCCCCCCTCCGGTGTCAGGAAGAGGGACATCTCCAACCTGACCTTGAACACTCCCACAGACAGGGAATCCACAACTTCTTGGGCAACCTGTGCCAGTGTCTCACCACTCTCACAGTAAAGAATTGCTAACTTGTCATCTAAATTTATCCTCTGTCAGTGTGAAACCATTGCCCCTTGTCCTATCACTACAGGCCCTTGTAAAGAGTCCTTCTCCATCACTCTTATAGCCCCTTCAGGTGGTGGAAGGTGCTGGAATGTTCTGTAAGGTCTCTGTCATATCAATCCACCATATTTAAAACAGGGAGGAAGGACACAGAAGAAAGGGAAGCCTGTCCATGCTTTCCTACTTCGAACTCTGAATTTCCCTTAACAGAAACACGTGGAATGTCTGATGAACTTGCCCCATCCTCAGCCAGCAGCTACCTGCACTGGATTAGGTGCATTAGCAATACCCAGGCAGCATTTGTCAGATGCCTAGGATTCTTCTTTTCCTTCATTTTCAAGTCGCTTAACATCAGAGGGTTGTTTGCGTCATGGTTTTTGGGTTTTTTTTCCTTCTGGTCTTTTCTCCTTACAGACCTTAGCCACTGGTCAATTAATTTGCAACTGACTTTCTGATGAAATAGCATGCAATGATAATTTGTTACTGTGAAACCTGTAATGAGTTTAATTATGGCTCCTAATGCTACACACTGTCATTTAAATCTCAATGGCTGTCACTTCCTCATTCTCTTCCAGAGAAAATACAGCTCTTCCCCCCTTCAAACATCTGCATTAGTGCACAGTTTATGCCTGTTTCAATGGGGCTAAGTGAGTCACAAAATTCCAGTTTCTCAAATTATTAGCTTCTCTGACTTAGGCTTGGTGAAGAAAAAAGCCAGCATAATCTGCGACTTTCAGTGAACAGTCGGGACACAAGAGAAATATTGCAGACTCAAACAAGCATGTCTTTGCAGTTATGTTGGTGTGGTTTTGTTGGTTTGGAGAAGCCCAGCCTTGTGACTCTTGCTGTATTTTTTAGAAAGGAAAACATAATCATCCAAGCAATTCTTTCTATGGGTATTTCCTGAGCAGTGAGATGATCCGCTGCCCTGAAGCAGTTGGAGTTCTTCCTTCTCATTTCAACAGCATTCAATTTTTAGCAGTTTTTACCATCTTGCAGTTATGTAACATATGGAAGGAGGAGTCAAATCCCAGCAACAGTGCAGTAAATAATTGCAGTAAAGTTCTCAGGTCATGTGCTATGCTTGAAATGGAAACATTTGACTATAATTTTAAAGAGCTGGGGACACAGTGGCTGCAGTGCATAGGCCAGCCAGATCTGGAGGTAGACACATGGTTTCCTTCAAAAGGAAGCCTGATGGGAAGGCATGAGGGCAGGCAGGAGGATGGAGCTAGGAAGCCTCACAGTCTCAGCCTGGAAGAACCTCAATGGATGCCACAGGGCAGTAACAGTGGAGTTTGTGCAGGAACAGCAGAGACAAACATTGAGAGTCTTCAGCTTCCCATTAGGAGACAGCACGGGAGGAAGAATTGTTGTGGAGTGCTGACTTTTTCACTGGTTACTATAATGTCAGTTGGGACAGTTGTAGTTTTGCAGTGTTAATAACTCTTGGGAAGTAACTCTGGCACTTCTGCACTGGGAAATGTAAGTCTTCCAGCTTGAGCTTCCATGGCTTCTCTTAGCTTGTCACTAGCTATAGATTTGTAAGCTTGTACATAAACCAGGCAGAAAGAAACAAACCCACAATGTATCTCAAATCTGTATGTGGTCAGTCATCTCTGCTCCAAGAATACCTCCAAAGGAAGAGCCAGAGGAAACTGTGCTAGCAGAAGATACTCCAATGTTTTTTAGTGTTGTGTGCTGAAATCAGGTGATATTCTCCATGTATTCTGTTCTTTTTTCCGAAAGCCTAGGCTGAAACCTAAAACATTACCTCCTTAGTAACTCTGGTTAAACAGAATAGTGACCTGGCACATTTCTAAATGGAAGCTGAGATTTTCAGAGGAGCCAGAGGGGACTGAGCAAGAGACTTTCTTCTGAGCAAGAGAGTTTTGAGGTTAAATCCTAATGTTTCCCAGGTTGGATTCTCTATGCTTTCCATAATAAAGTTTATTTTGTAATAAACTTATGAGTTTATTCATGTTGTGTAGTGGAGATAATGTCTACACAAATATTAAAAATATGTGGAAGTCTATATTGTTCTTTGATTTTATTTCCAGTTTTTTCTACATCTTGACAGATTTCCTCCTTCTTAAGCTCCTCTGCTATTAGCCAGCATAATTAGTCAGAGAACAGTGTCAGGGCAGTTTGTACAAGCAGCTGTCTGCTGTCATAGTTTTTATGGTCCTTATTACAGAAGAATGAGACCTTTTTCTTCACTAAACTATCAAAAACATGGTGGGTGGGTGTGTGGGTGTGGGTGTGTGTGTTATGAAGCAAAGTGACAGAGTCATTCTCCTCATTTCAGAGTGTAAAAAGATGTTAAATATAGCAGGACCTCATCAGGTTCTCATTGCCTTTCCAGTGTACCCTCAGTGGTGCTTTCTGATGTTAAGTATTGCCTCTCACTTTCAATGGGCTATTTGTGCTTTAGTTGGATTGGAAATTTAGTATTTCTGCTTTTGTTAACAGGAATAAGGAAGGAGTGATTTATTGTGAGAAATTGTTTTGCTATACAGTGAGAAACCATTTTACTGAGAAACACGGAGAAATTATTTAGCTAAAAACCGGGGTGTCTTCTCACTTTGACAGTGTGTGGTCTGCTTTTACAGGGAAGTGGATGCTACTTGTAGGAGCTGACAGGTATATGAGTTGACTCTTCTGTGGCCAGCAATTTCCATGCTTTCCTTCTTCAGCTGCATTTTCCCTGACAATAGAAAGCTGAGGGAATCCTCTGACAGCAGTTCCTTGCTGCCGCCAGCGCAACAGTGTGTTTCCCCTCTAAGCTGCCCTCACCCACTTAGTAGTCAAGCCAGGGAGGGAGCTGATATGAAATGTGGTGAGACACACGGCCACGTTCTGCCTTACCCAACATGGAAAGTTAATGGCTCTTCTCTACCAGCAAAATGGTATGTGAAAGGGTTACCTATTTCTTGAAATCCTGCTGATGTGGTGGGTAGAGAGGTGTGAGTCTGGCAGTGAGAAGGTCTTATAGTTGTAATTCATTCATTTAGAAGGTTTTAACCGCTCGTAATTCCCCTACACTCTGTATGTAGAATTAACAGAAAAACTCAGTGTGGGACAAGTGAGGGACCTGCTTAGTAGCAGCAGGCTCATTTGAGAGGGTCAGTGATAAAGGAATGTGCTTAGCTCTGGATATGGGGATGTTCAGGTGCTGGCTGTGGTGGGTTGGGGATGCAGAACTGCACTTCCAGAGCCCAATGCACAGATATCTGGAGAGCCACAGATATGGGCCCTGTCAGCACAGCTCAGTCCTTAGGTTCAAGCAGCTCAGTCTTGCAGCAGCTCACATCTTAGGCTCAAACAGTTCAGTCTTTCAGCAGGGGAGAGCTCTGTGTTTTCAACGGGAGGAGGGGATAGTTATATTGGCAGCTGGAAAAGATGCCATAGGTTGACTTATGTGATCTAAAATGCCCCAGCAGAGATTACTACATCTGCTTTGCTTGTCTTGCACATACCTACATATTCATGCACAGCTTTCTGATCTCTCGGGAGATTACTAGTGAGCTGTAAACCTCATCCTTTAGCTGACAGGAGATGAAACATCTTTTTTTCTGCTGTATTTTCACCTCCAAAGAGTTTTGGCTTACAGGAAAAGACAGATCTTTTTGAAGGTGCCCCTCTCCTCACCTGTTTCCTGATAAATGCAAAGAGGAATAGGAAATTTCCAAAAATAATTATGTACTAAGACCTGTTTTTTCTGAGGAATAATACATCTCTATACAGTCCCCATGAGCTAATGCCATGTGAGGGAATGTGAGGGAGTGATGTCCAGTTCTGTCAGGATGTGGATGGCCTTTCAGTGAAGAAAGGTTCCTGACACATCCAGCAAGGAGTGTGGAATGTGCTCCTCAGCGAATCCAGGCCCTTTTCTGTGATGCCAGCCAAATGAAAGGAAATATAATGATGGTATGTTAGAACAGCCAGAGAAGTGGATCCCATGTGACTGCCAGCTTCCCAGGGCAAGGATATAGCACAGTTCCTCAGACCTGCCAGGGAGACTTCTGGGGTTTATTTATGACTTAGAAGATGCAGGTTGCAAAAAGCCTGAGTGTGATGTGTGCTGCACAACATACTAGAAAGTTTGTCTTGCAGAGCAGAAAAATAACGAAAGAAGCTCTTTAAAATCATCTATGTGCAACCCTTGTCTGGGGGGAAGATATTGCTCAAATTTTCTTAATATTCTGAGTACACCAACTGTACAAACTTCTGAGCTATTATTCAGTTAAATCCAGCTAAAAAATAAGTTGGAGTTTTTATATGGAAGATTGCACTTTTTTATTCCAGTCCCCAAGAGAAATCACAATAGTACATGGCAAGTTTTTCCCTTTAGGTACATCCCAGATTTGCTCTGCACATGGGAAAAGACAATTTTTTTGCCTGTTTTCTTCCTCTCCCTTCCTTATATTCCAACAAGTGGCTTAAAATAATCATCTGCATTCAGCATCTCACTTGTTATCTAATCCCCGATTTCCACCCTACTGGTTACATTATGTGGTGAGCACATGGGGTTCTTATTTGGTCCTTCAATTTCTTAAATTGCACCTTACCCCATGAATGGGTCTGTGTTAAGGCAGAGCATCCCAAAAGATGCATGTAGGTTTGACACGCATGCTGCTGAGAGGATTATTTTTTTTCCTTTCTGTTTTCTCTGCTACCCTACTTCTCTAAAGAGAATCAACATACAAGCCAGTGTTCAGCTCACTGCTACCTTAGCTCTGAAGCCTCCCGGGCAGAGCAATTTTGAGGTTTGGCATTTGTGTTCTGGTAAAAGAAAGCAGAGTGGTTTTTAAAAAGGTTCTGAGCACTTGATAAAAGGAAAGGGACAGTCTTTAGTTATAATGCTCTGGAATGATAGAAATTGGTGGTCTTCTTTTTTCACTGCTCACTTCTGCACAAATTGGTGCACACAGTGCTTTACAATAACATCTAGACACTCCAATGTGCAGCAGATTAAGAGAACCAAACTTTTGCTTGAAAAGGCTGCATTTAAGGTGGTCCAAAAGTTGTGAACAGATATAAACATATTGTTTACTTAAATACATTATTTCCAGATTCCTTTCAGTGGATTGAAAGGTTTGGGTTTTTTTAATTCATGTTTAGAATAACCAAATAAGTAATTTCATTTTGTTCTCCCTTTTTTAACATTTCAACAAATAGAGATATCAGTGGAGCATTTTTATAGAAGTCAGAGTGTTAAATGGAGATGTCAGTCAAACTTTTTCAGTGTCATCCTTTCTTGATCAGTTCACTCTCACTTGTTGGGACTCGTTTGTGTTTCAATTTAGTGTGTGATGCATCTAGTGCTTGAGCAGTTCTGCACAGAAAAATTACCTTTCTTCCATAGGTGTCTCTTTAGAGAAAAGCAATTATTAAGTGCTTAAATTGAAGGATTCATGGCACCATTTTATAGGAAACTTCTGGCCACCATCACTCATGGCAAAGCACATACCAGCCAGGCAGGCAGGGAGGGCCAACCTCTGCTGCAACACCAGAGGTGCTAAGCACCACACACAGGCTGCACAAGCAGAGGAGCAAACCACTTGATCCAGGCCTGTCACTGACATAATGACAAGCCAAGAGTTTGTGTCATTCTGCTTATACAGACACAGAGCATGTGCTTCTTTTTTCATCAATGGCCATATTTAGGGGTCATCTCAGTCTCCACCTAATCTCTCCATGGCTTCTGCTTCTTCTTCACTGCGGAAGGAGTGGGACTTTGAGACTATCAAGAGGATAGGTGGATACTCAGAGAAGAGAGCCATGAGAGGGGAAAAAGGCATTTCTACCTTCAAGATGGGACCTGCTCAGTGCCATATGGGAATGCCACCACATACAGCCTGTAAGTGCTGCTGGGAGAGCTGGTGTGAGACCTGCACCGTTAGGCTCAAGTCTTTGCCCTGCAGGGAAATTCACTCTGGGGGAGAGATTTGCAAAAACTGAGCACTTGTCTAATCACCAAATTCAGGTCTTCCTCTGCTTCCGGTGGAAATCAAAGACCTGACTTGCACTGGCTTCCATAGTGCTGGATGGAGGCCTGGAGAAGTCAACATTGCTGGGACTGCCCCACTTTGAAAGTACAATAGCAAATACAGAGGGAATGCAGAGAAGCAAGCACCCAGAGCAGTGTTTGCAAGGACTAATATTTAACACTGAGAACATAAATACTCCATTAAGTGTTTAACATAAATGATTGTGGTCATAAAGCTGGAATGGCACAGGGGCTTCATGCATCTTTGAAATATTTTGATATAACAGCCTAAATGAGGATTTTATAAAGTTCTTGAGGTCTAAAAAGTACTCATAATTTTTGCTTAATTTCTCCATGTTTTCTCTCCCTTTAATTAGAGTTCAATAAAACAGAGGGACTAATCTCAGATAAAAGTAAAACCACCAAGATTAAAGTGCACTGCTGTTTATTTTTAAGGGCAGTGGGTTAATATGAGCACTCTATTGTTGATGTCAGCATCACAAGCCAAAGATAAACACCACTTTTCTGCACTTGCATCACATTTTCAAGGCATTATTCTTCATTAACAGATATGTTCTTCTACAATGGAAAATAATGGCTAAGCTTATTGGCTACTAATCATGACTATTTTGTGCCTGTTCTTTAAAATATTTATTTTTATCATGATCTTTGCTTTTAACTGTAAGTTTTGGTTTAGTTTCTTAAGTTCTGACTCTTTTAGTAAAGTAGTAAAAAAATAGTAAAACTATTCCTTTATGTTTACAAAATAATTTTATATTTAAATGCATGTATTTTGTCTTATTGTCCCTTTCTTACCATTAACTCTAGTAAGATATTAGAAACTTGATATTCTTGCTGTGCTAAATCTTTCAAATATCTTGTGGTTAAGAGATGATAATGCATATTTACAGAATTGTGTTTCTGTTTTCCTTCTCCTGCTCAATTTATTGTTGGAGACTTTAGTTGTTTTATGAATAAGTAATTTGCTTCAGAAAAACTGGGAGATTATATCTACCTAAGGAGTTACAAAGACACTAATCATTGTAATCTTTCCTCTTGTCAATCTTTTGGAGTGTTCTTTGTGAAATTTATCACCTGTGTTCAGGTACTTTTGGATTCCCATAAAAATTTCAGTATGTAATTAATGAATAGCATACTTTTCTAAAAGAAATGGAGAGGTGTCAAAGCCATGGAGAAGCATATTTACTTTCTGTTTGAAAGGCCTTTCTGCAGACCACCAAGAAGCACATCCTACAGCTGACAGATGTTACATGCTTCTGATGCTGTTGTGTAGAAAGCCAGCCATAAAAAGCTGTGCTATGTGAAATAACATAGATAGCTTGAAATTTAAAATATTTTCTTACTGTCAACTTATTTTGACCTGTACCTCTTGCAGGACAGTCTCTGAAATGCATCTGTCCCTGGCTTATCTGTGTTAAAATCATATCTTTTGCATCTTGCTCATCTGGAGTGGCACATAGAGGATATCCTTCCTCTATTGCTCCTATTGTTCTTCAGATGAGGATAAGTCAGAAAAAAGTTTAATTCTTTCATGCTTAGGAAGTAAATTTAGTTAATATAACTTACTGAGACAAAAACCCCATTGCACAGACCTAAACAGATTCTCAGTTACTGTTTTCCTATGTGGAAACAGAAATAATTTGTCATTTTCTTCCAGTTCAGAACACAAAGAAAAATCAGTTATCTTGAAATCCTTATGAAACATTTTCCTTTCTTGTTGTGGCTCTAACTCACAGAAGAACCTGCTCAAATGGTTCTTTAAAAAAAAGACTAGAAATGAGATGACATGATCTAAAGTGCTAACTGAATTTTACCAGCTCTGCTTGCATGCCACATTATAGTCACTGCTGTTCAAGAATTTTGGACTATTAGAAAAACTTGTCAATCACAAAACAAAGGAAGCTGTTATTAGAAGAGATTATTTAATGATGGTTGTCCTTTAAGTATCATCCAGTATATTCTTCTGGGTACAAATATGGTCACAATGAAAAAAGCTAAGGAGAGCTGAAATAACCAACTGAAATAACCAAACCAGATTGATTCCTGGTTAGTGGGATAAGAGGTATTAAGAAGACCAGCATATAGCCAAAAATAATTTCCTTTGGCTACTCCTGAAACATTTAGCCACTCATGTTATATTTTTGTGAAGGCCACATAGGAAATAAAAACATTAGAAGTCAACTTGCTGTCATTAAGTGTGCTAAAATATGTGCTGTTATACAATCTGTTTTATATACTCCTGTAACCATCTTCCAACATGCAAATCCTGTATTTGCATGAACATACACAGCTTGCAGATTTGTATACAAAAAGAGACTATTGTGATGCTCTAGTCAAGCTTCCAGCCGGAAATGCTTGTTTGCATTGAGTATTTGTACTTGTCAGTCTATGTGTACCTCTATATCTCCACCCATCCCTCAGCTGTTAAATTTTCTGAGCAAAAGTTCACTTCCTAGAATTTTTCTATCCACCCACTTAACTTTTAAAATCTCCCTCTCCCTGGGAAAACTGAGCTTAATTCTTTGATCTTCCAAATTCTTCTTGTAGGATAGCAGACATCCAAGTTGACCTGTACATGTCTGCATTTGCATGAGAATAACTTTCCTTCTTCCTGTGTATATTTGGGAAGAAAAGCAGAGGAGTGACTTAGCAATGTTCTCCTATTGCACAGATGCCATAGTAGCAAAAGTTCAAAATATATTTGATTGTAACTTTTATAAGTTGACACCTGAAATACTCTCAAGATTTCTTGTGTCCAAGTCAAAAGCACTTCCAGCCTTAGAAAACTTATATTGTTAGTCTGTACTGGTTTGTCTGTTTTCATTTGTGTTATTATGATGGATAAGAAAAAGATGTTTCAGCCCAAAGCAGGCTGGGACAGTAAGCATCAAAACATACTGAAGGGATTTCTTGCCTTGTTTAGGCTTATTGAGAAATCTGATGTAGTTGGTGTATGTTCTAAACTAATTGGATTACAATATAATTCAATTGAGTGGCTCATCTTCAGCAGCAGCTTTTATAATAAGAAAAGCTTAAACTTGGAGCAAAGTTGTACTTCTTTTCTTGGCTTGATTTGCAGTCATTTCAACAGAATGACTAGGTTGGAAGAGACCTTCAAGATCATGGAGTCCAACCCATGCCCTAACAAAACTAGACTATGACACCAAGTGCCATATCTAGTACTTTTTTAAATACATCCAGGAATGGTGACTCCACCACCCTCCCTGGCAGATCATTCCAGTACTTTATTATTCTTTCTGTGAAAAACTTTTTCCTAATATCCAACCTATATTTCCCTTGGTGCAGCTTGAGACTGTGTCCTCTGGTTCTGTCAGTTGATACCTGCTGAAAGAGACCAACCCCCACCTGACTGCAATCTCCTTTCAGGAAGTTATAGTGAGTGATAAGGTCACTTCTGAGTCTCCTTTTCTCCAGGCTAAGCAACCCCAGCTCCCTCAGTCGTTCCTCATAGAGTGTGTGTTCCAAGTCCCTCACCAGCTTCCTCTGGACACGCTCAAACATCTCAATGCCTTCCTAACCTGAGGGGCCAAGACCTGGACGTAGGACCCACCAGTGCTGAGGTCAGGGGAAGAATGCTGGCCCCTGCTGGCCACACCATTCCTGATACAGGCCAGGATGCCGTTGGCCTTCCTGGCCACCAGGGCACACTGCTGGCTCATGTCCAGCTGTTGTCACCAGCATCCCCCAGGTCCCTTCCTGCCTGGGCACTGTCCAGCTACACTTTCCCAGCCTATAACATTGCTGGAGGTTTTGTGACTCAAATGCAGGATTTGGCACTTGGACTTTAATTAAACATCCCACTGGACTCTGTCCATCCATCCA